>ML438055.1:0-36788 GCA_005239525.1 Nicotiana knightiana
CGTTGTATATACATATATCTATTTATTTGAACTGCACAGGTTTATTTGGTAGTCTAGTTCTAGTCTCATCACTGTTTCGCCAAGGCTAGGCTAGGCACTTACCAGTACATGGGGTCGGTTGTACTGATGCTACACCTCCACTTCTTTATGTTGTGCAGATTACGTTGCCGGACCCGGAGGACATCATTAGTGGGAGTGTCTTCCAGCTTATCCTAGAGGCGTCAAGGTATACCCGTTGCCGTTCGTGGGCCTTGGCGTCTCTCCGATCCCTTTGTCTTCGATTCTGTCTTATTTTTCCTCTAGTTTCTGAGGCAGAGATGTATTTCCTTTCAGCTTTGTATTGAGCACTCTTATAGAAAGTTCGTGAGTTTGTGACTCCGGGTTTTCGGAAAGTTGACACATTATTGTATCATATTATCCTTATTTAGCTTGAAACCATATTTATTTCCGCCGTTAAATTGTGAACCGTTTAGTTTATCCTATTAAGGTGGTGTTAATGTTGTAGTTTATCTACACACGTTGGCTTGTCTAGCGGGTTCAACGTTAGACGCCATCACGGCCCGATGGTGGGATTTCGGGGCATGACAAAGGCCTCCTCAGCACAAGGTGCAGCCTTGGAGGTCTCAATGGTTTTCTCACTCAGGTCACAAGCACCGAGTCACCATCTTCGTTATCTTCTTCTTCCTCCCTTAATTCCCAAACTACATGGGCAGGGAGAGCAGCAACTTATATCCTCGATTTGCTAATCGAGCTCTTTTTCTTCTTGGGCGTAGGGTCCTTGCAGGTGGAGACCCTTTTTCTCTTATTGTCAAGCCTCATCCTCACTAGAAGAAGTCTTCAAGGCTTCACCCTTGCTCAGGCCTGCACACAAGGGAATTAGGTAAGTACGAAGGGATATTACCAGTTCATCGGATATGCAAAAGAGGAAACTTACCATGGTTCTTTGCCTCCCATCGGCCTTTTTTCAAATTGCGCCAACAATGCTCAGCATAAATAAAAGTCGAGGCAAGTTGTAGGACCCATCTCTCGAAGGAAGACATTAATAAAACTAAGGAACAAAATAAAGCATGGAAATTAACAAGTTAAGTAATACTTACGCTTCGAGTTCCATTTCTGAGGAAATGGCATTTTCTCTGCTGGGATGAGATCGGAGGTCCTCACTCGCACAAATCTACCCATCCAGCCTCGATCTTTGTCCTTGTCGATGCTCGAGAACAATACCTTGGTTGCCCCACGTTGCAGCTTGATAAACCCTTGAAAGATACGAGGGTTGTATAACCTAATGAGGTGATCGAGGGTGAACGGTTTTCCCTCGGCTTTGCTCGTGAAGAACCAGAGCATGACGACTATGCGCCAAAAGGAAGGGTGTATCTGACCTAAGGTCACCTAGTATTGACGGCAAAAGTCAATAATGATAGGATTGAGAGGGCCCAACGTGAAAGGGTAAGTGTAAACACTTAGATACCCTTCCACGTGGGTAGTGATTCTCTCTTCAGGGGATAGGATCTATACCACTTTGTCCCCCCAGTTGTAATCTCTCTTGATCTGCTCGAGATACCCCACGATTATTGAGCAAAACTATCTCGACACGCGCTCATACCGACCAAGGGTCGATAGAGGTTTCTCGGTGTTGAAATCGAATTTAAGGACACACGTGCTAGGAACACACTCCTCAGGGAGCGGATCTACCGGCATTTTATCGTCCGCCAGCCGTGGAGAAGAAGAAGCTTTCTCTTTTTGAGGAACTTTTTTGGATGTTTTCGCCATTTGTATGAGTTGAGAAAAGAAGAAGATAGTAAGATTTGGTGTTTGGAGACTAGCGATGAAACTTAAAGATTAATGTAAGAGAACAATTTGAGAGAGTTAAAGCTTAGAAAATTGGATGAAGGTAAAGTTTGATTCAATGAGGAGAAGACCTATTTATGGCTTAACGGTGACGGTTTAATAGCACTAGTGGCCGACCGCCAACTGACGCTCATTAATGGGGGAGCTGTACCGACGAGACGTTTCATTCACTTCCATCGCTTACGTCACGGGGTGGACATCATAATTTATCGAGGCTGAAAAGAATCTGGATACGATTGAAATTCGGGCCATCCGATTTCACTACCTAATCGAGACCGGAGTGTTGCATCGAATGTTGGCCTCGACCAAATCACAAAGTCGAGGCATCGAGTTCGAGATCAGAGTTCCTTTCAAGATCGAGGTTGGCAGCTATCGAAGTCAAGTGAGACAGACACCGAGTAATATCAGAGATGACTTAATAACGGAAGAGCGAGATATCCGTAATTGGCTGAGGATCATGGGGTAAATCTCGAAACGTATCAAATCAGAAGCGGTTAATTAGCTAATTATGTGATTTCCTACTGTAATTTGAATTACACCATAAGTAGAATTTCTCTGCTATATAAAGGAGAGTTCTAATCATTTGCAACTCATGATCATTAACAGAGAAAAAAGCAATATAACTCTTTCTTTCCTACTTACATTATTGTCCATCAGTTCGTTCTATTTTCTATTGTTCTTGCACTTATCAGTTCGAGTGTATCTCTACTCGAGGACTGGAGCTTTATCTGAATTTTGGTTTGATTTATTTATAATTCAATTATTTCATTTACATTCATATTTATCAATCAGTGTTGAGTGAAATCACATATCCTTAAAATCACAAAATAAATTTAATTATTATCTAAATTTTAGGGTAAACAAAATAAATATCATCTTAATTCCAATTAATCCCCAAAGGAATCATGCAATCTCAAACAATTATATAAAAAAACATGGCTGACTACTGAAGATTCGATCCAGCTTCGTGATCCACATACAGATCATAAGGAAACAATTAAGAGGCGACATGGTTTAATGGAAGAACGTGTAGCGTGGCATTCATTTAATTGACTTAATTAGGCGATATTGACCTGTTTATGTTACCAACGTACAATCAGATCTAGATAACATAAAAAAGATATATCCCCTTATTAGTGAGGTAGTATATTTTTGGTTTGGTTCACATTCTTTATACTTTCATATTTCAGTATTACTCATAGAATATAGTTGTCATGTTTGTTGCTAACATAAATAAAATTTGCATAATTATTGAAGAATTTATGTATTATTTTATGTGGGATAGAAGGCGAAATAAGAATATGACGATTATAGTAATACATATGGACTAAAGAACAATAATGACAAAAATAACCCTCATGTTTTAAATAATCATTTAAAAAAAGAGAGGCTTATTTTAAGCTATACATAGTATAAGAAATAATGCATGTATATCTCTGCATTACAATTCCTATATTATAATCCATGCGTTATTAATTTTTTCATAACTTATCTTTGAACCATACGATCCGATCCGTAAGAGTCTTTGGCATTATATATTACATTATTAAAGACTACAACACTTAATTCAAGTCGGAAGACTAGTTTCCAATTTTGGATGAGATGCTATACTTTGTATTTGTGTTCGATCTTATGCTTGCAAATTGCAACCCTATATCATAAAGTTTGTATATTTTTCAACTTATATTTTTTCCTGTATTCTCCTTAGTAACTGGTCCTTTTTCTTTTTTCTTTTTTTTTTTTTTTTTTTTTTTTTTTTTTTTTTTTTTTTTTTTTTTTTTTTTTTTTTTTTTTTTTTTTTTTGAGAAAGAGTCTTTATGGAGAATATTCTATCTTCCCTTGCTCTTATTTTTTGGATGAATAAAGAGAACTATAATATATTTCAAACATATGATTAAACAGGTGCATATACACATTTTTAATTGGGTCAAAAACAAATTTTGAACAGAGGATCCATATTGTTCTATGTTCTTTATTTATAAAGAAATGTGAAGCATAGGGGATACTTTTATAACTTATGAGTTTGAAGGTTTATCATATTTAAACTAAAATTTATTGTTTTGAGAGCTCAATTATTGACATAACTTCATCCCCACAATGTCTGGTTAATAACATTTTCTCTTGGCATGAAATATCCAGACTCACATGGTTCAATTTAATGCCTAAGAACCAAATGATTAAAATTAAAATTTTATTAAGTGGAAATAGATGAAGCTTGAATCTTTTTTATGTAAAATAATGAGATCAAATTGCACGTCGTAACATAAACGGGTCAATAGCGTTTAAGTCAACAAACACGCTACGCATTCTGCCAATAGTATCTTTCTCTCTTTTTGAAATATCCTTATTCACGTGGTTTAACAATTATAGTTAATGTAATTTTTAACAATATTTATCATAAGTGTATGGGGTAAAATTAGTTGATCACGGGTGGTCGAATGGTAAAATGACGCATGGAACCGAAGATAGGTAAAGGACCAGTCTGTAACAACTAATACCGGATGTGATGTGTGTGACCGGTATCGGGTGGTTTCCGAAGAGAATGTAGTCGGGTATAGAAGTTCAAAGGTTTGCCATCTGATATGTTTACTGTTTAACCAAAAAATAAGATTTCTAGTCAAAACTTATATTTAGAAGAACTCGGGTTACCGATAACCAAATAATTCCTTACTCCCTGAGTAATGAGCTTAAAACGAAATAAAATTGACAAAAAATAACTAAAAAGAAAGAATAATTGATTACACTGAATAAGCAAGAGAAAGTGAATATATTTTGATAGTACTTAGAACTTGTCTTTACAAATGAGATTCTCCCCCCTTATATATGAGTTTACAAATATAACCTTTCCTCTTATTTATGGCGGAATCATTATGAGATTTAATTGCATTAATTGTCCATTATGATTGGCAGTTGTAACTATCTATGAGGATTTTGTAACGATTTTGATTCCCTTTCCTCAGTAATTTTAGGTTTGTGAATCTTTCCTCTTTCTAGTCTTGATTCATTATATTCGTGCCTCTTCATCATCTGTTTTAGGTTCGAACGTTGGGTCTCCATTATCTCGTGGGTGTTTGCCTCGTACTTGTCGTTCTTCATATATCTTTTAAATGAAATATACCAGTTGTCATTTCCTTATTGTACCATGTGTCATGCTCTGTCAGCTAAATATAATTCCACGTATATCATTTATGTACCACCAATACATTTACCCTCAAAATCGGATAACAATTAAATTTGTAAGTAGATTTGAGGATACGTGGATTAACTTGACACAAAGAGATGAATTGAAATGCAATTGAGATGAACAGTAATAAAGTAAATTCAAACCACACGAATTGAACAGTTACAATCTTGGGGGGTTGGCCACCCTTGAACTGGATGAACCTGGAAGGGTATCAGGACACAGATGAAATAAGACCTTAAAGAGAAAAATAATAAATTACTTTGGAATGCGTATTACCATATCTTTTACAAGTGACCAGACCTCCTTTATATAGTAGGGGAGTCCTACTTTAGGTACCATTCAATAAAAGGTAAAATTCTCCTAATTTGCTGATTTTCGGGTTCCATATTGATATATGTCGAGATTCCCACTGTAATATTCAACCGGTCGTGGATATTTTGACCTTTAATTATTCTGGTCTTCTATTAGCTATATTGACAATGTTTCCTCGAGCTCGTTCGAGGTCAGGGTCGATTCCAGGAACTCGGACTCAATGTTCTCAAGGACAAAAATTCAGATCTAGAGTTCTAGCCCGGTGGGACCGGGGTCGATCTTCTATCCCTCGTGCTCTGAGCCTGGTCTTTCATGTAGTAGACGAGCTCGATTTCGACTATATACAGATAGTCCCCTCATTCTTTGGCGAGTAAACAACAAGAAATAATATGTGATTCCAGTTCTCACCTCGATACTCCTCGTCAAAAAGACAAAATGAATGAAATGTCTCGTCAATCACGTCTTAATAGCATTAAATGCTTCTCAGTTGCTGGTCAGCCACTCCTGGATTTGAACCATCATTTGGAAAATATAAATAATCCCTTCTTCATTTATTCAAACTTTACATCCAAACCTTCTCTACTTTTGTTCCTAAGATGTCACGATCCAAAATCCAACACAGGTCGTGATGGCGCCTAACACCGGAGTCAGGCAAGCCAACAGTTGTTTACTAGTGAGTTTCTCCTTGTTTGACATACCAACCCCACACTTACCAAAATTTTAAGCTTAGATCATTTGAATAAAAACGGATACAGTAACCAACTTAAGTAAATACAGCCACAAGGATCATGAACCAATATATCTACAGTCCCCAAAATATAAAGTCTACTATCTGTGTGCCAGGAACTAGTGTCACAAGTCAACAGGCGAACTAGTAGAATATACAAAACATGATACAAATTGTACTGTTGTATGAAAGAAGTAGATAGAAACAAGCAAAATATAACTCCATAGTACTGCTGAGAATCGCCAAGGGAGGCAGCTCACCGAGGAGTCAGGTTCAGAATATACGTCAAGCTCCGGTCGGATAACCAGATATACTAGCCTCAAAACATGTACTATTAAGTACAGAAGCGTAGATGAGTACACAAACAGATATGTACCCAATGAGTATCCCGCCTAACCTTGAAGAAGTAGTGACGAGAGGCCGACGTGACACTTACTAGGGTTAGACAATGTGAAATAAGTACAGGCTAACCAGTACTAGCAGTAATGAACAATAATAAGGAAATGAGAATTAAATAACAATCTCTAGTACCCTCGCGCCATCCTTATTCCATGGCATACAAGCTATTTAACCTTCTTTCTTTTCATGAAATCAACACTTACAATTACAGGGCTTCTCACAAATTACCAAAACATATAACAGGCTATGAGCGTACGATCATTACGACGTAAAAATTAAATGTGCACTGCCGAGGGTCGAACAGCCCGAACCATAGATGCATCTATCTCCCCCGCTCGCGAATCGAACATGCGACACGATTAATATAATACCAAGACCACCACCGCTCGCGAATCACACCTGCGACTCGGGTTAATATAATATTAGGGGTTACCCTGCTCGCGAATCATCGATGTCACTCGGGTTCCCATATAAATTCATGATTAGCAGGAGATTTCCAGATAATTTAGCAGGGAACATACTAACATTGTGAGAATTTTAGAAATATCAACTTCGAGCATAACCCCTTAGGCCTTCACATGTGAGATTCGGGGATATTAGACTACTTAATCCATATATAAGATCACGAATACAACACATAAAGCATGCTTGTGAGTCCTAAACTACCCGAGGAGGCATAAAAGTAGCTATGCACGGACTCTCGCCACTTCATGCGTATGCAGCCCCCGCAAATCAGGAAAAAACCACCATTTATAATTACCTATAGGGACAATTCCTACTTACAAGGTTAGAAAGGAGACTCACCTCGTGTCGAATTCACTCCCTGGACCAGGAACGCGCCCGAAACTTCGAGCTCTACACCCGAGGACTCGAAACTAACCAAACGTTATACAATTTCATTAATTTATGCTCAAAGTATGGAAATTCTCCTACTCATTGAGTAAGTTCACCATTCTTGAAGAAATTCTAAAATTCGACCCCGGGCCCGCATGCTCGGATTCTAATAATTCTTGAAGGAAACACTCACCCATAGCCTAAGGATCATTAATACATGCTTTCTACTTGATTTCATAGCTAATTCACGGGTAAATTCTCTAATTATCGGAAGCCCTAAGTTACTACCCAATTCTTGATTTTTCACTAACTTAGGTACTTAATTTAGCTTGTAATCCGTGCATGAAGCTAATATTAGAATAGAATTTACTTACCTTCAATAACCAGGTCGTTTGCCCCTCTAAAATGGTGGAAATGGCCCCAAGAAAGAAGAAGAAGATAGGGAAAATGAATTAAATCCCGTGTATAAAAACACACTGTCTGAACAATGTTTCCACACCTGCGGCTCGAGGACCGCACCTATGGTCTCGCACCTGCGAGCAAAAGCTCGGCCCTCCGGAAATGGACAAGGAAGCCTGGGCCCGCACGTGCGGAGTGGAGACCGCACCTGCGGCTCCGCTCCTGCAGAACTTTGTCCGCACCTGCGAGAATGGTCTGCCCGCTAGGGGTCGCACATGCGAGGCTAGGACCGCAGGAGCAATCCCGCACCTGTGACTGAGCAACCGCACCTGCGGTCACACCAGAACAGGTGCACCAGTAGCTATTTCAGCTGGTTTTTGGCCTCGTGTGGTGTCCAGGAGGCACCTGGGCCCACCCGAGCCCCCGTCCAAATATACCAACAAGTCCCAAATTATAATGCAGACTTGCTCGAGCCTTCAGAACACCCAAAACAACGCTAAAACTCAAAATCACACCTCAAAACCCCTAGAACCAAACTTAGGAACTTTAATTTTTCTTGACTTCGCTAACAACGCGCCGAACCGGCCTATACTACTCGGAATGACACAAAATTTTGCAGGCAAGTCATAAATGACATAATGGAACTATTCCCGGCCTCAAAATTATGTTCGGACCTCGATAACATAAAAACATGTCCCAAACCACAATAGGAACTTAAGGAACTTCTTATTTCAATATTGGGCGCCGAAACGCTCCCGGGTCATCAGAAACTCATTCCGAACATACGCCCAGGTCCGAAATCATCATACGAAGCTACCGGAATAGACGACACTCGATTCCGAGGTTGTTTACTAAAAATGTTGACCGAAGTCAAACTTGGCCTTAAAGGCCAACCTCAAGGAACCAAATTTTCCTATAGCACTCTAAACGCTTCCAAATCCCGAACCCCGAGTCCCCGCAAGTCATAAATCATAATAAGCCGCTACGGAAAGTTTCATTTAGGGGAACGGGGTCCGATAACGCAAAATGACCGGTCGAATCGTTACATTCTCCACCTCTTAAACAAACATTCATCCTCAAACGGATCTTGAATAATACCTGGAGTGCTGAATAAGTGTGGATATCTGCTCTGCATGTCCGCCTCGGACTCCCAGGTCGCCTCCTCAACTGGTTGGCCCTTCCACTGGACCTTTACGACAGAAACTCTATTGGACCTTAACTGGCGGTCCTGTCTATCAATAATAGCAACTGGCTCCTCCTCATAGCCCAACATCTCATCCAACTGAATAGTGCTGAAATCAACCACGTGAGAGAAGTCGGTGTGGTACCTCTGGAGCATGGATACATGAAAGACTGGATGAACTCCTGATAAACTGGGAGGCAAGGCCAGCTCATAAACAAACTCCCCCACTCGCCTCAACACCTTGAAGGGACCTACAAACCTCGGTCTTAGCTTGCCCTTCTTCCCAAACCTCATAATACCCTTCATAGGCGAGACTTTCAACAGAACCCTATCTCCCTCCATAAATGACACATCACACGCCCTCTGATCCGAATAACTCTTCTGTCTGGACTGTGCTGTACGGAGCCTCTCCTAAATTAACTTCACTTTCTGCAAAGCATCCCTCACCAGGTCGGTGCCATATAACTTAACCTCGCCAGGCTCAAACCACCCGATAGGAGAACAACATCGCCGACCATACAACGCCTCAAATGGTGCCATCTCAATGCTGGACTGATAACTATTATTGTAAGAAAACTCAACCAAAGGCAAGAAGTGGTCCCACTGAACTTCGAAGTCAATCACACATGCCCTGAGCATGTCCTCCAATATCTGAACTATATGCTCCGACTGACCATCAGTTTGAGGGTGAAATGTTGTGTTGAGGTCTATATGGGTACCCATCTCACTATGCAATGCTCTCCGGAAGTGCGAGGTGAACTGAGGACCTCGATCTGATATAATGGACACCGGCACACCATGCAACCGGACTATCTCCCGAATGTAGATCTGTGCCAACCTCTCAGAAGTATAAGTAGTATACATTGGAATGAAATGCGCCGATTTGGTCAATCTATCCACAATGACTCAAACCGCGTCGACCTTCCGCAAGGTCCGAGGTCAACCCAACCACGAATTCCATAGTGACGCGCTCCTATTTCCACTCAGGAATAGACATCTGCTGAAGTAGGCCTCCTGGCCTCTGGTGCTCATACTTCACCTGCTGACAATTAAGACACCTAGTCACATACTCCACAATGTCCTTCTTCATCCGCCTCCACCAGTAATGCTTCTTCATGTCACGATACATCTTCCTAGCACCAGGATGAACAGAATACCGAGAACTGTGTGCCTCCTCTTGAATCCCCTCCCCTATCAACAATAGGAACACATAAGCGGCCTTGAAGTCTCAAAACACCATCCTCGCAAATATTAACCTCCTTGGCCCTACCCTGAAGCACTGTCTCTCGTAGCTCAGCCAAACACGGATCATCATACTGCCGAGCCTTAATCTCCCCCAATAACGAAGACTGAGCAACCACATGTGCAAGAACTCGACGAGTCTCTGAAAGGTCTAATCTCACCAAGCAATAAGCCAAGGACTGAATGTCCAAGGCTAG
The DNA here is from genome assembly GCA_005239525.1 of Nicotiana knightiana. Classification (NCBI taxonomy): domain Eukaryota; kingdom Viridiplantae; phylum Streptophyta; class Magnoliopsida; order Solanales; family Solanaceae; genus Nicotiana; species Nicotiana knightiana. The sequence goes on from ML438055.1 coordinate 10,323, forward strand.
AGGTATCTCCTCTACTGCAATATAAGCCAAGCTACCCATACTCCTCGCCTTCCTGCTCAAAGCCTCTGCTACAACATTTGCCTTGCCTGGGTGATAAAGAATGGTGATATCATAATCCTTTAACAACTCAATCCACCTGCGCTGCCTCAAATTAAGATCCTTCTGCTTGAACAAGTGCTGCAAGCTACGGTTCTGCATAAACCTCATAGGACACTCCATACAAGTAGTGCCTCCAAATCTTAAGAGCATGAACAATCGCCGCGAACTCCAAATTGTGCACATGGTAATTCTTCTCATGAACCTTTAGTTGGCGTGAAGCATAAGCAATAACTCTTCCTTCCTGCATCAACACACATCCCAAACCAACGCGTGAAGCGTCGTAATACACTGTGTACATCCCCGATCCGGAAGGAAATACCAGAACTGGTGCTGAGGTTAATGCTGTCTTGAGCTTCTGAAAACTCGCCGCACACTCATCAGACCATCGGAACGGGGCATTCTTCTGAGTCAATCTATTCAATTGAGTTGCAATAGAAGAGAACCCCTCCACAAATCGACAATAATAGCCTGCTAGGCCTAAAAATATCCTGATCTCTGTAGCTGAAGTAGGACGCGACCAACTCTGAATTGCCTTGATCTTCTGAGGATCAACCTTGATACCCTCTCTAGATACCACATGCCCCAAGAATGCCACAGAATCCAACCAAAACTCACACTTGGAGAACTTAGCATATAACTTCTGTTCTCTCAAAGTCTGGAGCACAACTCTCAGATGCTGCTCGTGCTCCCCTAGGCTACATGAGTAAATCAAAATGTCATCAATTAAGATAATGACAAAGGAATCAATATACGGCCTGAACACCCTATTCATCAAGTTCATGAATGCTGCTAGGGCATTAGTCAAACCAAAGGGCATCACCAGGAACTCATAATGGCCATATCTCGTACGAAAAGCAGTCTTCGGAACATCTGAAGCCCGAATCCTCAACTGATGATACCCGGATCTCAAATCAATCTTAGAAAACACACGAGCACCCTGCAACTGGTCAAACAAATCATCGATGCGCCGCAAAGGATACTTGTTCTTAATGGTAACCTTGTTCAACTGGCGGTAATCAATACACATCTGCATGGACCCATTCTTTTTCTTCACGAATAGAATTGGAGCACCCCACAGCGATACACTCGGTCTGATGAACCCCTTAGCTAACAACTCCTCAAGCTGCTCCTTCAACTCTTTCGGAGCCATACGGTAGCAGGAATAGATATAGGCTGGGTGCCTGGAGCTAAATCAATGTAGAAATCAATATCACGATCCGGAGGCATGCCTGGAAGGTCTAAAGGAAATACATCGGCAAACTCTCGAACCACTGGCACTGAATCAATCATCGGAGACTCGGCGGTGGCGTCTCACACATAACCGAGGTAGGCCAGGCAACCCTTCTGGACCATACATCGAGCCTTCAAGAATGAAATAACCCGGCTGGCTGCACTAACTGAGGAACCTCTCTACTACAGCCTAGGCGACTCTGACATGACTAAAGTAACTGTCTTGGCATGGAAATCTAGCATGACATGATAAGGAGATAGCCAATCCATGCCTAAAATAATCTCGAAATCAACCATGTCATCAATAGGAGATCCGCTCGAGTTTCGAACCTGCAGAATGTGACCATACAGGACCGGTAAACCCGATCTACCACCACAGACTCTCCCACAAGAGTGTACACACATATAGCAGAACCCAAGGAGTCACGAGGGACATCCAGAAAATGAGCCGAAACATAGGAAAAGGTGGATCCTGGATAAAATAACACTGATGCCTCTCTACCACATACTATAATAATACCTCTGATCAAGGCGTCTGAGCCACTGCATCTGATCTGGCCGGAAAAGCATAGAATCTAGCTAGAGCACCGGAAGAATGAGCCCCGCCAGAATGAACAGGAGCTGGCTGACCTCCCCCTGACTGGCCTCCACCTCTAGGACGACCCCTGCCGACCTGTCCCCCACCTCTAGGTGGCCGGACTGCTGGTTCTTGACTCATAGGCTGGTAACCCTGCTGCACTGCCTTGCCCCGAAACCTGGGACAAGTCCTCCTAATATGGCCGAGATCCCCGCACTCGTAACATCTCACTGGAGGCGCGGCCTGCTGCCCTGAAATAGAAAATTGGGGGACGGTGAGAACCCTATGGAATAGCACTGAAGTAAGGCCTCACTTGAGCACCACGATGAGGTGGTGGTGGTGCTGGATATGGGGGCCTACTGGGCTGACCCTTACTAAACTGACCTCTTCCCCTAGCTCGGGCACCTCTGAAATCCCTGGAATATCTCGCTCTCTTATCCGGCTTTACCTGCTCTCTGACCCTCGACCGATAACCCTCAGTCCTATGAGAAATCTCCACTACTAGCTGATAAAGAGTCCCCATCTCCACCTCCCGGGCCATGCTGGTCCTAATTCCTGGATGCAACCCGGCTACAAATCTCCGCACTCTCTCAGCATCGGTAGGTAGTATCATGAGTGCATGGCGAGACAACTTTGAAAATTTGGCCTCATAGTCTGTCACTGACAGCTACCACTGCTCCAGCTGCTCAAACTAATACCACAACTCTTCCCTCTCATAGGGTGGGATATATCTGTCTAGAAACATAGTGAACTGCTCCCAAGTGATAGGAGGAGAACCTGCTGGCCTACTGAGAATATAGGACTGCCACCATCTGCGGACTCTGCCCTCTAACTGGAAAGTAGCGAAGTCCACTCCATGGGACTCTAGTATCCTCATGTTGTGCAGTCGGTCCCTACACCTGTCAATGAAATCCTGGGCATCCTCGCCTCGCTCACCCCCAAAGACTGGAGGGTGCAATCGAGTCCATCTCTCCAATAATTTCTCCAGATCGCAATCCGCAGCTGGTCTGGGCTCAGGTGCTGCTACTACAGGCTGAACCCCACCCACAGGCAGGGTACTCGGGGTATGATGAAGTATGGATGTCTGGCCTGCAGCCTGGGCAGTAGGGGTCTGGGCTCCCCTTCCTTCCTGAGATGTGGCAGGATCCGCAGGAAATAAACCAACCCGGGACATAGTATCCATGAATCTCAACATACGGCCCATGACCTCCTGGAATCCTGGCGCCGTCATGAAGTCCACTGGGCAGGACCAGCTGGGGGCACCTCCCCCTGCTCCTCTGTAGTAGGATCCCCTGGTGGTGCGACTGGAATAACTCGGCGACACCCCCGTCCCCCACCTCGGGCTGGTGCCCTCCCCCGGCCTCTACCAGATGTACGCGTCCTCACCATCTGTGAGAGAATAGAAGAATGAGATTTAGTAAACCATCAACTACACAATAGATCATGAATAAAGAGAGGTTTCCTAACACCCTATAGCCTCCCAAAGATAAATACAGACGTCTCTGTATCGATCCACGAGACTTTATTAGGTTTGTCCGTAACTTGTGAGACCTACGTGAACCTAGTGCTCTGATACCATGTTGTCACGACCCAAAATCAAACACAGGTCATGATGGAACCCAACACCGGAATCAGGCGAGCCAACAGTTGTTTACTAGTGAGTTTCTCCTTATTTGACAAACCAACCCCACACTTACCCAAATTTTAAGCTTAGATCATTTGAATAAAAATGGATACATTAACCAAGTTAAGTAAATACAGCCACAAGGATCATGAACCAATATATATATAGTCCCAAAATATAAAGTCTACTATGTGTGTGCCAGGAACTAGTGTCACAAGTCAACAGGTGAACTAGTAGAATATACAAAAGATGATACAAATAGTATTGGTGTCTGAAAAGAGGTAGACAGAAATAAACAAAAGACAACTCCATAGTATTGCTGAGAATCGCCAAGGGAGGAAGCTCACCGTGGAGTCAGGTCTAGAATATACGTCAAGCTTCGGTCGGATAAGCAGATGTACCAGCCTCAAAACTTGTACAATTAAGTACAAAACCGTAGTATAAGTACATAAACAGAATACCCAGTGTGTATCCCGCCTAATCTCGAATAAGTAGTGACGAGAGGCCGACATGATACTTACTAGGGTTAGACAATGTGAAATAAGTACAGGCTAACCAGTAGTAGCAGTGATGAACAATAATAAGGAAATGAGTATCAAATAACAATCTCTAGTACCCTCGCACCATCCTTTTTCCATGGCTACAAGCTATTTAACCTTCTTTTTTTTCATGAAATCAACAGTTACAAGTATAGGGATTCTCACAAATTACCAAAACATGTAACGGGCTATAAGCGTGCGGGCATTACGACGTGAAAAGTAAATGTGCACTGCCGAGGGTCGAAGCCCGAACCATAGATGCTTCTATCTGCCCCGCTCGCGAATCAAACATGCAACACGGTTAATATAATAACAAGACCACCCCCGATCATGAATCACACCTGCGACTCGGGTTAATATAATATTAGGGGCTACCCCACTCGCGAATCATCAATGCGACTTGGGTTTCCATTTGAATTCATGATTAGCAGGAGATTTCCAGATAATTTAGCAGGGAACATACCAACAGTGTGAGAATTTTAGAAATATCAACATCAAGCATAACCCCTTAGGCCTTCACATGTGAGATTCGAGGATATTAGACTACTTAATCCATACACAAGATCCCAGATACAACACATAAAGCATGCTTGTGAGTCCTAAACTACCCGACAAGGCATAATAGTAGTTGCGCAGGACTCTTGTCACTTTGTGCGTACGCAGCCCCCGCAAATCAGGACAAAACCACCATTTATAATTACCTATGGGGACAATTATCTCTTACAAGGTTAGAAAGGAGACTCACCTCGTGTCAAATTTACTCCCCGGACCAGGAACGCCCCCGAAACACCGAGCTCTACACCCGAGGACTCAAAACTAGACAAACGTTGTACAAATTCATTAATTTATGCTCAAAGTATGGAAATTCTCCTACTCATTTAGTAAGTTCACCATTCTTGAAGAAATTCTAAAATCCGACCCCGGGCATGCATGCTCAGATTCAAATAACTCTTGAAGGAAACACTCAGCCATAGCCTAAGGATCATTAGTACATGATTTCTACTTGATTTCATAGCTAATTCACGGGTAAATTCTCAAATTATTTGAAGCCCTAAGTTACTATCCAATTCTTAATATTTCACTAATTTAGGTAATTAGTTTAGCTTGTAATCCATGCATGAATCTAATATTAGAGTAGAGTTTACTTACCTTCAATAACCAGGTCATTTGCCCCTCTAAAATGGTGGAAATCGCCCCAAGGAAAAAGAAGTAGATAGGTAACATGAATTAAATCCCGTGTATAAAAACACACTATCTGAACAGTGTTTCCGCACCTGCGGCTCGAGGACCGCACCTGCGGTCTTGCACCTGCGAGCAATAGCTCGCACCTGTGGAAATGGACTAGGAAGCCTGGGTCCACACCTGCGGAGTGGAGACCGCACCTGCGGCTCCGCTCCTGCGGAACTTTGTCCGCACCTGCGAGAATGGCCTGCCCGCAAGGGGGTCGCACCTGTGACTGGGCAAGCGCACCTGTGATCACACCAGAACAGGTGCACCAGCAGCTATTTCAGCTGGTTTTTAGCCTCGTGTGGTGTTCGGGAGGCACCTGGGCCCACCCGAACCCTCGTCCAAATATACCAACAAGTCCCAAATCATAATATGGTTCGCTCGAGCCTTCGGCACAACCAAAACAACACTAAAACTCAAAATCACACCTCAAAACCCCTAGAACCAAACTTAGGCACTTTAAGTTTTCTTGACTTCGCTAACAACGCGCTGAACCGGCCTATACAACTCGGAATGAAAAAAAATTTGGCAGGCAAATCATAAATGACATAACGGAAGTATTCCTGGCTCAGAATTCCGTTCGGACCTCGATAACACAAAAACACATCCCAAACCACAATAGGAACTTAAGGAACTTCTTATTCCAATATTTGGCGCTGAAACACCCCCGGGTTATTAGAAACTCATTCCAAACATACGCCCATGTCCGAAATCATCATACGAAGCTACCGGAACCGACGAAACTCGATTCCGAGGTCGTTTACTAAAAATGTTGACCAAAGTCAAACTTGGCCTTAAAGGCCAACCTCAAGGAACCAAATGTTCCTATAGCACTCTAAACACATCCGAATCCCGGACCACCAGTCCCCGTAAGTCATAAATCATAATAAGTCGCTTTGGAAATTTTCATTTAGGGGAACGGGGTTCGATAACACAAAACGACCGGTCGGGTCGTTACATTAGAAATCTTTACATTTTCTTGCACTTATATCCTGGTTTCTTGAGATCTTTGTGAGAATTTTTGCTCATCTTCATTCCAAACCATCAAGTGTATCCCTTTAACTTCCTCCTTTTGATCGTTTACCCTCAATCTAATACAAATGGCGAAGACTTCAAAAATAATTCCCCAAAAAAAAACTACCTCTACATCACGGTTGACCGGCGACGGAACCTCCTCTTAGCACATTCATTCCTGGAGGGTGCTCGCTGACTACCGATTTTAAGGTTGAAACGCCTTCACCCATACCGGGCTGATGTGAGAAGGTCTTGAGGTACATCTGCTCGATCACCGAAGAAATTCTCCTTACGGTTCAAAAGGATAGTAACTGGGATAGCAAAGACGTGGTGGTTCCCGATCCCGATGAAGATATCACTACCCACGTCGAGGGATACTTAAGTGTTTACACTTATCCCTTTATGATGGGCCCGTTGGACCCGATAATCATACAAGTATGCAAAAGATACGAGGTGTGCCTTGGTAAGATCCACTCTTCATTATGGAGGACAATCATTCTTCTCCGGTTCTTCATGAGCAAGATCAACAAATGCTCGTTCACCGTCAACCACCTTATGCACCTATACAATCCCCGACCCTTTCAGGGGGGGCTTATTAAACATGCATGCCGGGCTAGTAAAGCCCCATTCTCGAGCATCATGAAGACTAGGATCGAGGTTGGCTAGGCCGTTTTGTCTGATTGAGGACCTCGAACCTGATCCCAGTAGAGTACATGCAGTTCCATGAGAAGTGGAACACAAAACGTAAGTTTCATTTTTCCAATATTTTATTTCACTCTCTTTTCCTTCTTTCTTATCGGTGTTCGGTGGTGGTGCAGCTGTTGCTATAGTCCCAAATGCAGCCCATGAGGGCATTGTGCCTCAAAAGCCATATTTCGAGTGCGCATGTCGCGAACTTTTGAAGGGCCGATGGGAGACCTATCCTCACGATGAGATTCCTTTCTTGAGTGGAAAACACCGAGGTTTCCTTCGTCCTGTTGAGTTCTTACTTGCTTCTTTTTTCTTTGCCTGTCCTTCCAAGATGTTGCAATGAGGCCTCCAAAAGGTGATGAGGATTGCCCCGCTAAGTCCCCTACTCCGAGACAGGGTGAGGAGAAGAAGAGAAAAAGGTTCTGAGTTCTCCAAACTTGGAGAAGAAAAAACACAAACTCGTACAATCCGTGCTATCGGAGCTCGGGAACACAAGACCTATTAAGCAACACTCAAATTTTTAAGGCTACGACCATCCCTGCTCGAGGAATGTTATCTTAGACAAGCTCGGATAACTCGGGTAACAAGACAACTAGGCAACACCCAAACTAAAAAAGCTAAGGCCATATTAAAATGGATCATCCGAGGCCCGTAATAAAAACAACAAGGCCTTAAAATTTCTTAACCGGTTCTAAATGCTACCCTTTGTAAACTATAAATCTAAGTATGTTGGGGTAAAGATTTCGGTCATATCGAACCCCCACGATTCTTTAAACCAAATAATGTTAATGGAAAGGCTTGTTCAAACCCTCGAACATAACCTAACTATTTCATGCTACGACATTTTAACTTTTGCGAATATAAATAATAAAGCACAGGAAAAAGCTTAGAAATTGCTGAAAGGAAAAAAGCTCTATATACATATCAAAAGATTTTTATAAAGGCCAAAACAACCTCGGTACAAATTTTTACAAAGGACAAAAAGACTCATAAAAAACTACAAAGATACAAAAACGAAGAAAAAAACTATAGGGCATTTAAATTGCCTAGTCTTCGCCAGGGGTCGCCTCATCACCAGGACCTTCGGAGTCTCCCCCGCCCTCGGACTCGCTCAGATCCTCAAAATCTTCGTCATCTGCGGGATAAGCCATGTTCTTGGCCTCGTCTTCGAGCACTTTGTACTATCAATTATGGCCGATAAGCCGAAACCTCGAGCATGAATTTCCTCGAGGACCTCCCTTAAGGATTGATGCTTCATTTTATCGAAGATAGCCTTTGCTCGATCCTGGTCCGCCTCAGCATCGGCCTTATACTAGGCCACGTTCTCACCGACATCGGCTTTAACCACCTCAGCCACTGCCTTGATCGTCTCAAGCTCCTTGGCCAAAGTTCCTCGTTCGTAAACGACTGAATTTAGCTGCGACTGGAGATGCTCGACCTTTTTGGTCTACACCAACATCAACATTAAAGTTATAATCTGATAACCTAGGTGCATCTTTAGGCCTGATAGTCCTGTCGAAACCGTTCTTACTCATGAGACCTCGAGTATTCTGACCTCGATCATTTCACCTTGAATTTCTCATAGAACTCCGTCTGGACCCACTGCTTCTTCGATCTCTATTGTACGACTGGTATCGATCCCTGTTTGACCTCGATTCACGGTCAATATCTTTCTTAACTCTATCGATGGATCTGACAGGATAAATGGTCCCGGAAGGATCCCAAAGTAGATCATCTTCGACTTTGATTTTCGATTGATATCGGTTATGCAAATCAATCTAAGTAACAGTCAGATACTCTATGAAATTCTGCTTCAACTGCTGTGGCGCCACCTGTATTGGTAAAAAAGAGTTTCACACGTAAGCCGACTCTTGACAACTCAGCCAGTTATGTGGACACGAGAGAACGTGACAGCTGGATGTGATTCTTTAAAGAGGTACGGAAATAAGAGGCACGATTCAATAAACCCTCGATCTCATCAGCGATGGGAAACTCACTCTAATCGAGACAAGGAAGGGACACGGTCAGAGTGAATCTAGACAGAGTTACGGATAGATTCAGGAATCCCCAATAAAAAGCCAGACGTTATGTAACCTTCACAAAACAGTTACGGTTGCCCTGGATAACGCCTCATTAATGTAATAAATTAGTCATTAATGAGAAATTATTGCAAGAACCAAACATTATATTAAGAAACCTCCTATATAAAGGAAGGAAATATAATTTGTAAGGACATCTGATTTTCGAATACAATCTACTTTGCTTTTCTATATTTCTGCAATATTGTCTATTACTCGTTTCTCTTTATTTCCTTGATTATCAGTAACCCGTGTTCATCCTAGAAATAGCTTTGGTCAAAGGATCTAATTCTTTGGTTAAACAAATTGATTCCATTACCGGGAATTCTGATAATCTTTGTTCATTTTTTCATTGATATCCTCTAAAACAATGTCGAACTCAAACGACAACAACATATAGAGGAATGGAACACCAGTTCCATCACCTCAACGAACCCCTCGTGTTTCAAGAGAACCATCCCCAGAAATATCTATAAGCAGACGATAGAACAAGATCGAATAAGGAAAATGATCGCAGACTACGTGGGACAAAATTTGCAAGAATTTTCAAGGGGATTACCAACAACACCTCCTGCATCACTGACACCACCTCTAAACAATACGGTCACCGGGGAAAATCCTCAGTCTGGATTGGTAAATTCGGCAAGGGGTGACACCCCTAACGAATCTCTCGAAGCAAGACCAGGTAAGACTAATAACTCTGAATTACAAAATTTACTGCTAACCATGCAGAAACAGATGAAGGAGCAGAACGATCGCATCGAACAAATTCCTGAAGTACCGCCTATTATCAAAGGTATTGATGTTGATAGGTATTCTCAACAACCTTGGAAGCCAAGTGCGGCACCCTTGCCTATACCCAATAAGTTTAAAATGCTTGACATTCCCAAATATGATGGAACAACTGACTCACATGATCATGTGACTGCTTTCACTACTGGAGTAAACGGCAACGACTTAACAAAACAAGAGATTAAATCATTATTTGTCAAAAAATTTGGGGAAACACTTACCAAAGGAGCCCGAACTTGGTATTCTCTTCTCCCTGAAAGTTCTATTGACTCTTTTGCTAAGCTTGCAGATTCATTTATAAAAGCACACTCTTGTGCACAAAAAGTTGAGAAAAGAATGGAAGACATATTCAAAATAAAACAAGGAGACACGAAACTACTCCGTGAGTTTGTAGACAGGTTTCAACGAGAAAGAATGCAATTACCCAAGGTGCCTGATAATTGGGCAGCCATGGCATTTGCAAGCAAACTAAACGATAAAAGCTCAGAACCCACGAGATGACTTAAGGAAATTCTAGGAGAATTCCCCGCTACAACATGGAACGATGTATATAACAGTTATAGTACTAAACTCAGAATAGAAGAAGATATCATTGCTCGTTCAAGAGATGAAGATCATTCTAGATCCAGACGTCCTGAATCAGACAGAAGATCAGGTAAAAACATGTACGATCCTTACTTAGGACCCTCGGGACGTGATATTCGTCCCAGGTTCGAAAACACTAGGTCAGACTGTAGACCACCAGGAAGAGACGTATTCTCATCCTCATCTAGATCCATAACAGATCAAGATGAATGACCTAGAGGTAATACCCGAATTGGGGATCATACCTTTAATGTAAGTACTACTGAGCTTGTCTCAATATTGAGGAACATGGAAGACAAGGTTAAGTGGCCCAAAGAGATGCGATCAAATCCAAATAGAAGGAACCCAGATCACTAGTGTGAATTCCATAACGATCATGGGCATAGGACTACGGATTGCATATTTTTACAAGGTGAAATAGAACATTTATTGAAACAGGACTATTTAACAGAATTGTTTAGTGATAAAGGTAAACATGCATATATGAAGAACAGGCAGGAGCCCCCAAATCCTCCTTATCCAAAGAGAACCGTCAACGTGATACATGGAGGAGAGTAAGTAAACGGAATAGTTTGCCTATTAGCATCAAAAGTCACAATTACCCACGAAAAGCGGGTTCAAGATGATCCAACTGAAGATGAAATAACCTTTGACGATGCAGATTTTGGTGGACTAATGCTTCCCCATAATGATGCCCTAGTAATATCCTTACTCATTCATGACACTAACGTTAAAAGAGTGTTGATTGATCCAGGTAGTTCAGTCAATATCATCTTGTTAAGAGTCCTGGAAGAAATTCTAATGGAAAATCTGGTGATCCCAAAGGCACGAGCCATATCAGGGTTTGATAATAACCATATGAGATATTGAACTTAGCACTTACGCTGAGGAAGTAGTTAAAAATGCTAAATTCCAAGTCATTGATACTGACATGGCTTATAATGTGATTATGGGAAGGCCTTGGATTCATGATATGAAAGTAATACCATCCATCTTACACCAGGTAATCAAATTTCCCTCAGAATGGGGAATCAGAAAAATTAGAGGAGATCAACTGACCTCTAGAAATATAAATCTGTGGCACTTTATAACAATAACGGGACGGAAGAGCCAGAAGATAGAGCAATCTTTAAAACAGATGTCTCTATCCAATCAGGTATGGAAAAAATTACTAACCAAATAGGTATGAAAAAGTAAATATTCAAATAGGTACGGAAATAGACACCCGAGTGAAGGAGGATTCAGTCACCATGGAAGATGCGCTGGGCCATATAGATGTGGAATCTAGACCGGATGTCATTCACGAACCAGAAGAAGATGAACACGTCAAAACAACTACGGAAGAGCTGGAAGCTATTCCATTGTTTGAATAAAAACCTAAACGGAAGGTGTATGTAGGCACGAGGTTGTGTCCTGATCGAAAAGGTACGTTAATGGACTATTTAAAGGCTAATACAGACTATTTTGCGTGGTCCCATTCAGATTTGACAGGTATTCCACAAAAGTGATGACTCACAAACTAAATGAATATCCATCATTCGTACCTGTTAAACAGAAAAAAAGAAAGCAAGGACCATTCAAAAACCAAGTGATTCACGAAGAAGTTCAAAAACTCTTGAAAATTGGTTCGATACGGGAGGTAAAGTACCCTAACTGGCTAGCTAACACTGTCGTGGTACCTAAAAAGAATGGAAAATGGAGGGTATGTGTAGATTATATTGATTTAAATAAACCATGCCCCAAAGATTCATTCCCATTACCACATATAGATCAAATGATTGATGCCACTGCAGGTCATGAATTATTAAGCTTTCTAGATGCATATTCTGGTTATAATCAGATTAAAATGGATCCCTCAGATGAGGAAAAAACTTCCTTCATTACAAATAGGAGGACTTACTGTTATAAAGTTATGCCTTTTGTCTTGTAAAATGTTGGAGCCACCTATCAAACGTTAGTGACTAAAATGTTCCAAGGACATATTGGAAAGACGGTGGTAGTATACTGATGATATGTTGGTAAAATCAACACAAGCGGAAGACCATTTCCAGCATCTCTCTACTATTTTTGATATTTTACGCAGGTATACTGTGAAGATAAATCAAGAAAAATGCGCTTTTGGAGTGCAATCAGGTAAATTTTTGGGTTTCCTTGTATCCGACAGAGGAATATAGGTAAACCCCGCTCAAATTAAAGCTATAGAAGAAATACATGATATTTTAACAAATAAAAAAGAAGTTCAAAGACTAACAGGGAGAATAGCAGCTTTGGGAAGATTTATTTATAAGTCTTCCAAAACAAAGTTTCAAATTCTTCTCAGTTCTCAAAAAAATAGAATTAGTTCGAATGGACTGAAGAATGTCAGCAAGCCCTCAAGAATCTGAAGATTTATCTATCGAAACCACCGCTGCTTCCAAAGCCAAAAGAAGGGGAAAGATTGTACATCTACCTGGCTGTTTCAGAAATTGCTGTAAGTTTAGTACTGGTAAGAGAAGAAAAAGGTAAGCAATCACCTATCTACTATGTAAGTAAAACTTTGCTAGATGCTGAAACTAGATATCCACATATGAAAAAATTAGCCTTAGCTTTAATAATTGTATCTAGAAAATTATGACCATATTTTCATTGTCACCCAATCACCGTTGTGACTTCATATCCTTTAAGAAATATTCTGCATAAACAAGAATTGTCAGGAAGATTAGCCAAGTGGGCCATAGAATTAAGTGAGCATGAAATAATCTATCAGCCTAGGAACTGCAATTAAGTCTCAAATACTAGCTTATTTTGTTGTTGACTTTAGTAATAGCATTATCCCTGAAGTAGAAAAAGAGTTACAACTTTTTAACGATGCTAGTCCGGGTCTATGGACCCTATTCACCAATGGCTCGTCAAATATAAATGGTGTCGTCTTAGGCATAATCTTAATATCACCCACGGGTGAAAAGACACGACAAACTATCAAGTGTTATCCTATAACTAACAATGAAGCAGAGTACGAAGCTATTATTGCAGGGCTTGAACTCGCACGTGAACTCTCAATCGAGCAAATCCTGATCAACAACAACTCCAAACTGGTTATAAATCAGATGCAGGGGACATAAATCGCTCGAGAGACTCGAATGCAACAATATCTTGAAAAAGCATGAGATCTCGTGAGACAATTCAAAACATGGAAGGTAATACAAATACCTAGAGAGGAAAATGCAGAAGCAAATGCATTAGCTAACCTCGCAGCAGTCACGGAAGTAACAAACAAAGACAATGCAATTGTTGTCCATCTATTCCACTCAACGATCGACCAGGACAGGAATGAGGTAACTTTCAACAACTTAACCTGGGACTGGAGAAACAAAATTCTTAATTTTTTGCAGAATGGCACCGTACTTGAAGACAGGAAAGCAGCTCAAGCACTTCGCCGCAAAGCTGCACGGTACCGCCTTATTCGCAACTCACTTTATCGCAAGATGTTTGGAGGACCCCCATCTAAATGCCTCGGACCTAACCAAACGGAGTTTGTGATGAAAGAAGTCCATGAAGGACACTGTGGAAATCATACAGGAGCAAGATCCTTGGTAAAAACCTTAATCAAAGCTGGGTATTATTGGCCCAAGATGGAATAAGAAGCCGAGAACTTTGTATCTAAATGCGACAGGTGCCAAAGGTTCGCCAATAACATGCATCGACCAGCAGAATTACTACATCCAGTTATATCACCATGGCCTTTTATGAAATGGGGTATGGACATAGTATGACCTCTTCTCCCAGATAAGGGACAGGTACGTCTTTTACTTATATTAACCGACTACTTTACAAAATGCGTGAAGAAAGAAGCATTCAAAGAGGTGCGAGAAAAGGAAGTAAAAAGCTTCTTATGGCGAAACATAATATGCTGCTTTGGTATACCAAGGGAGATCGTGTGTGACAATGGCCCACAATTCATAGGCTCGCAAATCACAGAATTCTTCGAAAGCTGGAAAATCAAACGGATCACTTCAACACCATATCATCCCATGGCTAACGATCAAGAGGAATCAACGAATAAAATCATCGTCAACAACCCGAACAAGCGGCTAGATAAATCCAAGGGAAATTGTCCTGACGAGTTACCAGCGGTGCTATGGGCATATAGAACAACTTCAAAAATAGCCAAGGAAGAGACTCCATTCGCAGTTATCTATGGTTCAGAAGCCTTAATACCTGTGGAAATCGGTGAGCCAAGCATAATGTTCATGACAGCTACGGGAGAAGCAAACGACGATGAATTAAGGACTAATCTGGACCTTCTCGAACCAAGAAGGGAAGCATCATTAATACGGATGGCAGCCCAAAAACAGTTAGGGGTAAAAGATCATCATCAGTGTACTCATTCAAAAAATGTTATGATTAAATCCAGTTATGAAATCTTTCTACTCATATAGAAAACTGTTATCAAATAAAACAGTTATGGATGAAAGATCAAAATCCTTGTATTTGTTCAGAAAACCGTTATCAAATAAAACAGTTACGGATAAGAAAACATTTCCCTCGTACTTATTAGAAAATTGTTTCTGACAAAAACAGTTGCGGGTAAAAACCCCAATTCATATAATAACTGTTACTAATGAAAACAGTTGCTCCCTTGTATTTACTCGAAAAAAATGTTACCTATGAAAAACAGTTGCGAAATACAAGTGTATATCAAATCTGTTAAATAAAAACAGTTTCAACATGAGTCTTAGACGATAATCGTAAACACATGTAAAATGTCGTGGAAGTTCTAACAAAAAACTTCCTTTAGAAGCATTTCTAAACATGTGAAAAATTCCGGTCACTCTATTGTATTACTATGATGTTGAGACTTCTTCTTCATTAAGCATCAATAAAAAAGGGCCATATCTTATAAATAAAGCCTATCATAAACAAAGGCTTATATTTTGTACAAACGTCGTGGCTACTATAAAAAGGTTCGAGTGATTTTAACATTTTCATGCGAAAGTTTAGAGGTAAAACTAAAAACCTCAAAAAGTAAGACATGCAAAAGACTTAAGAGCAAAACAGAAGCTCGAAACAAAAAAGTCATAAATTGCATTCATATCAAAAAGAGCAGCTAAGTAAGAACTAAGTACTAATTAGCACTTAGCCGCATATAATAATTATATTTTTATGCCCCTAAGTTATCAGTTGGGGACTTCAAAGACCCAAATTTACCCCCGATGGAGCTGGGGGTAACCACAAATCCAATAAAAAAACAATAAGGAGAACCAATACTTTAATCTTCTTGTGGAGGAGGGATGGCTTGTTCATTAACAGGAGGAACGGGAGCAACTTGAGGCGAAGAGGCACGAGCCGCAGAAGTTTCACCATCACAGGGAGAAAGATTAAGGCCTTGTTGAGTCTTCTCCATAGCCCTTTTGGTTTTATCTATTGTAGCGCTGAAGTCAAAACCTTCTTGACACATCTCTGTCAATCTATCAAGGCGAGAATTCATATACGCCTAACTTACATCAACAGCAGCCGCTTCTTCAAGATCGTTATAATACTTTGCCCAAATTTGAAGCTCGGCTTTTAACCCATCCTTCTCCGGTTCAGCAGCTTCATGGGCAGCCCTCAGAGGTACGATTGACTCCTCAAAATTTTGGACTCTATTTAATGCATTACGCAGTTCTTCTTGGGTTCGGGAGAGTGATTGTACGAGCTCGCCAGAATATACCTCATTCTGCCCTAGCAAATCCTTCAAGTTCCTGATCTGCTCCGAGGCTTGAGACAGTTGTTCAGCAAATGAGGATTTAAGAATGCTCTTATCCTTATCAGCCTGGTTTTAAGAAGCCTTCTCCACCGCCAGTTCCGTTGCCGTAATCTTCAGTTGTCTTTTCAAGGTATTCCCCTCCTTCTCTAAGGCGTCCATATCAATTCTCAAGCTATCATATTGTGCCATTAGATTACCAAGATCAACCTGCAATTCTCTTGTTTCCTGATCCGAATTCGATATCGTCTTCATAAGCTCCATACCAATAAGGTTGATCTACAAGAAGCAAACCAATTAGATATGATAAATTATTTAGACATGGTAAAATTCACATATGGAAATAGAATTACACCGTACCTTCAAGGAGGTATGCACCACTTCATTGGCCCAAGTGAGGGTTGTATGGCTAGCTAGCTTGGTTTTCTCCGTGGGACCTATCAAAGGTTTGAGCCATACCCTGGGCTCACCCGTCTTCTTGAAAAGACTTCCCTCAGCTGGAACCTCTGTGATCACCCTCCACATCTCCCTGCTGGAAGACCCTACTTCCCTAATGGAAGGCATGGAAGCAGGCACGGATGGGACAGCAGCAGGCACTGAGGGTTGGGGAACTGAAGAAGTCACGGGCAAAATAGCAGGCATGGAAGATCGAAGAATTGAGGAAACCACAGGTAAAGATACGGCAGAAACCGTAATAGCTAAAGGAGCGGAGCAAACATAAGGAACCGATGAAACATCTTCTCTTAAAGAGTCAGGAAATATAATAGCTAAACGAACATCATCAGGAGCAAGATAAAAATTTTCATGGAACAAGTACTCAACAGAATCATGAACAGGGGACTGTGAAACATTTTCAGAGGTTAAGGGTCTAACTGCAGAAACGGAAGGCAAATTCATGGGTGTAGACTCGTCGTCCAAAACCACCCGCCTTCTCCGTAACCTGTGCACCAAAGCACCATCCTTTTCTTCTTCTTCATCTTTAGAACGGGACTCAACCACTTTCCTCTTCGATGAAGACGAACTAAAAATAATCTCTTGGGCCTGGGCCAGAGACATATTTGGAACAGACGGAGCAGACACCCCATGGGCAGAAAACCCTATCAAAAAGGGGAAGATTAAGCGAGAATAAAAGAAGACTATAGAAATAAAAGAAGTAAAAAACTTCACTTACCGTGGGTCTTTACATGCCAACCGTACTTCCCAGCGAAGTACTTCCAAGTCCTTTCTTCTAATGGAGCGATAGACAACAACTTTTCTACCCAGTCACTGATACCGGAGACATTCTCAACAATACCCATGATTGCTGGAAGAAGAAGAAATAGATACGGTGTTAATAAAACATCTCAAAGAAAAACAAATGCGAACCAAAAATGTACTTACATTCAGGATTCCACTTCTCAGGGAAGGGAAGATTTTCTTCACCCACTGAACCAGCAGTGGGAACAGCGACATATCGGAGGTACAAACCTCTCTTACTTCGAGCAGCCAGAGTAAAAACCCTTGACGAAACAGGACAGGAGAGTAAAGAGGAATAAGATGGTTGAAAGTAAAAGGAACTGAGCTAAGGAAGATAAATCCTAAGACACGCGACCACTTGCCACAAAAGCGGACCAACTTGTCCCAAACAAATATTGAAGAAACGACAGAACTCGATTATGACTGGATCAATGGGAGGTCTAAACGCTAGTGTAAAAGGATACGTATAAACAAAAGAATAACACGTCTTATAAGACGTTATTCTTTGATTACTGTTTGGAACATAAACAGGGAAATCGGACCTCCAAGAACAATCCCTACGAACAAGGGAAATATGGCCCTCAGTAATAAGGGTTGAATTCCTCTGAACACTGTCTAAAGAAGAAGACTGGTCTACAAGAACTGGGTTTTCCCTAGTAAAGACAAATTAAGCGGGAATAATTTCATCAACTTTAGGTTCATGACGATGATCGTCTTTACCTCCAGATGTAGAACAATAAGAGTTAGCCCTAGGAGAAACTAAATACCTAGCGGAAGGAGGAGAAATTATATGAGAGGAAGAAGAATCTCTGGAAGGAGTGGATCCTAAGCTCCTTAATCTACCGCCCCTCCGACTCCTAGTCGGGGCAGAAGAAGGTGTTAAGTTTTCCACATCTATTATTCTTTTTTGCTGATTTGATGAAGACATGTTTGCAAAGGCAATGGAAAATTCTTTACAAATGAAGGAGACAAGTTATCGTGGAAGTAAAGAAAGGAAGAAGGGTATTTATACTTTAAGACGACCGTCAAAATGGGAAATATAATGATGAATAGTCATAATTAAAGGTGTCACTTCGGGACTGATGCAGCCGCAAAAAGACCAAAAGGTGCCGAGTAAATGCAGAACCAATCCGAGAAGGACACGTGGTATGAGCATTAAATGAAAGTGACAAACGACGCCTATGTTTGTAAAAGATGCGATGTTTCGAGGCAAGGAGGCGGAAAAATATTCCTTCCATAAATGAGTATCCACTTACCAAATATTAATCGATAAATATATGGTAAGTGGAGGGACTATCTGTATTGGTAAAAAAGAGTTTCACACGTAAGCTAACTCTTGACAACTTAGCCAGTTATGTGGACACAAGAGAACATAACAGCTGGATGTGATTCTTTGAAGAGGTACGGAACAAATATGCACGATTCAATAAACCCTCGAGCTCATCATCCACGGGAAACTCGTTCTAATCGAGACAAGGGACACGGTCAGAGTGAATCTAGACAGAGTTATGGATAGATTCAGGAATCCCCAATAAAAAGCCTAGACGTTATGTAACCTTCACATAACAGTTACGGTTGCCCTTGATAATGCCTCATTAATGTAATAATTAGTCATTAATGAGCAATTATCGCAAGAACCAAACGTTATATTCAGAAACCTCCTATATAAAGGAAGGAAATATAACTTGTAAGGACGTCTGATTTTGAAGTATACCTTCCGCTGTACTTAAGAATCTCGGGCATATAGAACTTCTTAGGTATCGGTTTGGTAGTTGCGCTCAGAGGAAAAGACTTTTGTACGAACTTCTTGTAGTCTAGGCCCTTCAATATCAGCGACGCTCCTGGGATTTAATCAATCCTAGAATTTTAGGTTTCCACTTATCGTTTGCCTCGATTTTCTTCCCCCCCCCCCCCCCCCCCNCTTCATGACTACCTAGTTGGACCTCGATTCCTTCTCATTAGATCTCTCTGACACTGATTCATCTCTGTGAACAACTTCCTGGGATGGTTCGTGCTCAATTTTACTTGGCGAGCGGCTCTGGTTCTGGAGTTGGGCTATCGCCGCCTATTGAGCCTGTAAAATTTTGAAGTTAGCCCATAAGTTGATTCCACCATCTTCGTCGCCGTGTGTGCTTTGTGCAATCAATAGAATATCCCTACAGACGATGTCCTCAGGATCTGTGGGCAAGTTTACATTGATGGCCATATGCGAGCTAACGTTGATTGGGTCTGCGGTCGGGACTCCGCCGAGGTCGACTGGGAGGCACATCATTTTCGGGTGCTATGTTGTCATTTTCTCCATGGTGGCCAAACTCATTGTCAACATGTAGGGGTGCAGATGAGAGTTTGACATTTTAGTTTTAACCTAAAATAAGAGACACTTTAAAGAACAAGTGTAAATTAGTATGTGTAATGTAAATTTATATCAAATAACCATTATTATCCTTAGCCCCACGGTGGGCCAAACAGTTTACCGTAAAAATCAGATAAAAATTAAATTCGTAAGTGGTTTTAAGTATACGTGAATTTACTTGACACAAAGCGATGATTGAAACACAATTGAGATGAACAATAATAAAGTAAATTCAAACCATTACAGCCTTGGGGGGTTGGCCACCCTTGAACTGGACAATCCTCGATCGCTATAAGGACACACATGAAATAAGAGCTTAAAGAGAAAAATAATATATTACTTTGGAATACGTGTTACCATGTCTTTTACAAGTGATCAGACCCCCTTTATATAGTAGGGAGTCCTACTTTAGGTACAATTCTATAAAAGGTAAAAATCTTATGATTTGCTGATTTTCTGGTTCCATATTGATATGTGTCGAGATTCCCGCCATAATATCTGACCGGTCACAAGTATTTCGGCATTCTATTATTCTGGTCTTATATCGGTTATGTTGATATTGTTTCCTCGAGCTCGTTTGGGGTCAGGGTTGATTCCGGGATCACAGACTCAATATTCTCGAGAACGATTATTTGGATCCCGGGTTCTGGCCCGGTGGGACTGGGGTCAATCTTCAGTGCCTCATGATCCAAGCTGATCTGTCATGTAGTAGACGAGCCCGATTTTGACCGTATACAGGATATCATTCAATGATGGAATATTTGCTAGCATTAAAAGTGCAGCCATTACATAGAATATTTGCATTCAAGGATGCCGTTATATATTCATCAACGACCCTTTATTCTCATTCATGAAGAGCTTGATTTTAGGAGCTTGTCCCCCTTAAGATAGCTATAAATATCATATCGACGATTCATATGTAGGACATGAATCATTCTGCACGCAAAAGCTATACTTTACTATTTGGCTCTCATACTTTACTATTTAGCTCTCAGTTTAGCAGCTTCATCATTGCTTTATACTTAACTACTAGATGTGAAAAGCCCATGCGCACAAGATATGGTTGTTCTTTGCATTTGTATTGTTATGTTAGTTCTGCTGAAGTTCAATGCTGAACTATAATGTAGAAAACTGTATTACACTCTCCCCAATACATGTCAAATGAGTCTAAGAAATTGACATGGATCAGCTTATTGATTTATTAATTTCAAATATTTGATTATCAAATTTTATTTTAAGATTGTTTTTGACTAATTTCTAAAGTAAACAACAAAAATAAAAATAAAATGAATTAGGCATACGGTAGTAATATGAAAAGCAACTATAAGGATGTTGCAGAGTTGTTGATAAATAGAGCAATGGTAGTTCAAGTTGTTTACACGTAAAACAACAAGCCATAAGAAAAAGAAAGAAGAAGCTATAAGAGCTATGACATTATTATACCACTAATGAAGAATACAACAACAATGAAGCAGAAATGAAACAAATATATATAGAGGAAAACATAATTAATAGTAAGAGAGTTGGAAGATGTCGCATGCTGAAGATATTCAAGAATCTCTTCCACAAAACTGCAAAAGTCAGTGCTAAAGTTTACTAACAGTTATCTTGAGATACAAAATTTTCTACAGAAAAAGGCTGCCCCATATTAAAGATCCAAAACTCTTCGTTTGCATTTCTGGACATAAAAGTGTCACATAGTTTAAGAATAGCACCTTCTGTTATTGATACTTATTAAGTATCTTGTGGCATCTCCTTCTTAGACAATAAATGTTTTCATCCAAATGTTTGAGAGACGTCTCTGAATCACCTAAAAATAAAGAATAAAAGTCAATCAACAGTTCACCGCCACTTGAACAACCGAGAAAAAGTTTTCTGTATGTGTTTCATGTGTTTATCTTTATCCAAAACATAATATATATCAAAAAAAATAATCCGAAAGTAAGTAATCTGACAGCTGTAAACAAAAAATGAAATACCACAAAAAAAGAAACAAATTATAATGGTACACAAAGCCTCTATAGTCTAACATAAATACCATAAACTTTTATGAAGCCATAGATTTCAAATTGCAGTGTATATGCAGTTCTCATTAGCTCCGATTCTTGAGTAGTCAAAGCACTTACAACTTCCGCATCGTTCCACACGAAACCACCCTTTTTTAATAAGACTGTTAAGGGGTTTCTAATCAAAGTGTAATTTTTAATGCGGTGTTGGTAATAACCTGTTAAACCAGGAAACCCTCATAGACCCTTAATTGCAAACAAGTTTAGGCCACTTTGAATCAGAAGTTACACAAAACTTTTTCTTCATATGCTTATTAGGAATTTACATATAATAACTGCATTACTTTTACTAATAATGGGACTTACTTGATTTGTGAGCAGATGGATTAGCCTGAATTGCATAGGAAAATGAAACATTCATCAAGGAAAGAAATAATGCTCTGACATTTCAATTATACTAACAATTAGTGTAACCAGGAAAACATATAGTTGCTTTAGCTGCTTTTTTATGTAACTACATATACTTCTCGCACTTAGATATGCATTTCATATTATGCGTTCTGCTCATGAAGACAAACATAGCTCTTCTTTTACACTTAATTCTCAATTTGAGTTGCTGGAAACTTGCTATGGGCAAAGTGACAGTGTATAATTTTAGATGCTGTAACCAATATTTGTTATAGTTACTTTTGGAATTCTTTTCTAAAATCACTGTATACTTTAGGTTGGACTATAACAAATAAAGTTCTTCGTTAACCCCAATGAAATTCCAATGAGTAAGCTACTTAGTTAATGCTTTGTCATTCACCTACAACGTACAAACACATGGAGACATAGACACATATACATGTATTTATACACGCACACAAAAATGCAGCTAATGAGATAAAAATGCGTGGAAACACCCGATGAAGCATATCCTTGAGCGAAGACATTTGACGTAGAATTGCAGCCGAGTGTTCCATTGCTTAGGTTCTCGTTCCTTCCTTTATGTTTTGTGGATGCTCTCTTAATTTGCTTATGGTAGAATTGATTTAGATCATTTCATCTAGTTATGAGAATCAGGAATGCTATTTCAAATCTCTGTTGATTTCAATGTTTAACAGGTCAACCAACTCATAAACAGTGATAACAAATTCATCACTCACCTCAAAGCTGAAAGAAAGAAGAAATCAGAGGATGAAGCAGAACGAAGACGGAGAAAAAGGCAATCTGTTGGACATTACCTTTACTTCGTCATATAATTTAACACAAGATGCGTTGAAGCTCTTTGGCCTTTAGCTTCTGTCTGAAAATGTAACTTTGACAAACACACAAATACTATACAAATAAAAAATCAAGATAGCTAAATCGGAAGGAAAAGTGACTGCTTATTTGCACTTCTAATATAGTCTAGCTGGCCGTTGTCCATGTATAGCCCGTCGCACAATGATGTAGTTTGTATAACATAAACTTTAAAGTATTTATTGATACTCAATATTATATGTCTCAGCTAAGGAAACAAACTTATTTATCAACATTTTAGTGGTAAGAATTGTGTTTAAACGCTGCCAAGGATTTTTATAACCAATCTAAAATAAAAATAATGTAAATGATACATGTGTAATTCTTTTGTTAAAGAGTAAGAGTAGACATCAGTAGTATAAAAGAAAATGCTATGTGATAAACGTAGTAAACTTTCAGAAATGTATATGCATCCTAATTATAAGATGTCGATGCACAACATCTGGAGACCGCTTCAATATCCAAAAAGTAATACCAATTGACTAACAACTATTTACACAAAAAATGTGGAACACTTTGTTAAGGCGAACAACTATCTAAACCTTGTTATAAGATCGGTATGACCTGTCAAAATGTGTTTGTACATCGCATACCATCTGAGCGGACATCACTGCCTCGACAAACTGTATAAATAAAATATTCATTTTAAAAAAATTAGTAGATTGTAAAATATGGTATTTGAATTTCTAACCTTGAGTGTGGCTTTGGTAGAGTACTTGGTTCCCTTTTTCGTTTCTTAGTTCCTTTCACATCACTCACAATTGACTCTTCTTCAATACTTCCCTCGGCATCGGTCACAGATGTTGACTCTTTTGGTAGAAACATCGTTGGTTTTTCAGTGTATGATAAAAGAGCCAGAGAACTTGCATTTTTGTCTGGTGTTCTGGATGATGATCTTTGTAGCTGAATTCTGATCAATTTATCTGCAAGTTGTTGATTGATATGGGCAACATGAAATAACTTGTTCTGTAAAGAGATAGTAAGAACAATGGATTTGTCAAAGCTTACGTTTATGTGTTAAGCATGAGAGTATTATATTAACTTTGTTGGCTTATATTAACTGCAGCGTTGTATGTGTATGTACCTTAAGACTGACGATATCATATATCTGTTCAGCTCTCATTGACAACATTCTTTCGGCCAAGCCTTCAGACACTGCTGCTGTGGTTGTGCTAGTTTCGTCAGTAATTTCGCCTCAAAGTGGCGCCTATGATGTGGTATGTTGTAAATTAGTTTAGTTGAGGGAAAATGGATGGCACACAGTATCAAATATTGTCAATGCATCATATTATTAGTAGCAGTTGTTACCTTTGAATTAACATTCGTTGTAGCCTGCAGTTTATGCATTGAACCTCCCTTTTTATTTTGCTCCAAACAAGATGGTTAAATTCATAACAACCTAGCAAAATTTCTCCTTCGACGTAAAAAGTTTCCGCCTGCAAAATGTAAATGATAAAACAAGTCGTTAGCTTTATGTTTATAATATAAGCAATGAAACTTGCTAACTCATCAATTGTTAATTGCATATAATTTTCGACAGTCAAATAATACAAAGTTGCATAATTAGTAAAGGCTCATGCGGAGTGTCTTGTGACAGTAAACTGTAAAAATTAGTTAATTAATTTTATGTAAAACTAAACTGAAAGCTATTCTGCTTGATATTAGAATAGACTTGTTTGAATCAACAGCTTCTTTCACAAATATTAACATGACAAAGGATACAAATAGGATGTGATATAGTGATCAAACTTTTAAAAAACACTTCAGAATTAATTTAATTGTGAAACGAACAATATATAACTTCAATGAAGATTTTTTATAGTTGAACTTTAATGTAAGAGTTCATTCGAGAAATTTATACTCTAATATTGTTTAAACCATATTGTTACTACAGCAACACGAGCAGTAGCATATTAGAACATATTGAACAGTTATCCACATCGTATAAAAGATACGCAACGACATAGTGCAGTGTTGCAATTTTTTGTATTTTCTTTTATAATTTAATGAACTCACAGTGGGGGTTTGCATAGAGATAGTTGAAACAAATAATATTTCATCCTCAAAAGCTACAAGATTAAGTTATGAATCTGACCCCGTTGAACTCTTCATTGTGTATTCAATTAGAATTTGTTTGTTCTCATTTTCCCTGTAATTCGCACGGGAAATGTCAGGAAATTGATTTTTCACAGAAGTAACAATAGTTAAATAATGATATGGTACATTTTATGCACAGTTTGTATTGTACCAATTTCGTAATTCAGTTGCTTGCACATACGAGGGATTGACTAAGATTGTCGAGTTGTATCTTGCTGCCAAACAGAAAACTGTGTATGCAAATTTTGTTAATAAACAACGGGGAAGCATTATCCATGTGTAGAAACAGGAATTTCATAAGCTTATCACCATGTCATTTTGTGGTAGCTATTCCTTTCGCGATAATAACAGGGTATTCTTGCAGTTGCCTCACTTGTCTCAGTAACTCAGTTTCTTTGTTGCTTGCTAAGTTTTCCCATATAGTGAAGAAAAAAGGTTTCCTCCCGTTATATTTGTAAGTGCCAGCTAGGGATTTTGTTATGTAAGACAAGATTAAATGACTCTCTAGTCTGATTAGCGGTGTATTGCATTTCCCTACAGTTTGTGTTAGAATAATAATAGCGGGGCGAGAACAACATTAGCGTACCTGTCAACGCAGCAGAAGAATTGTTGAACTCACCACCGAAATAATTGCCCCAAACCGAACTTTGAATCACTAGGGAACAAAGTTAATCTTCCATCAATTAAATGTCCTTGCTTGTGTGTGTTTTTCGTTGGAGAAGAAGAGAGTCAGAGAAGAGAAAAATTACTGTCTTAAGTTCTGCCTTTTTCTTCACATAAATAGGCAGAGTAATATTGGTTAAGGAAAATAACCCACCACTCACCCATGTTCAGTTTTGTGGGTGTTTGTGGTTTAGTAGTAACTTCCCTTAACATCTCTCCCTTATCTCTCCTAACTTCCCTTAACCTCTCTCCCTTATCTCTACTAACCGGGTCGGGTCAGCCCACATGGAGCGACCCATGACCAATAATCCAACATTTCCCACTTCGCTCATAGTGGGCTAGACCGATGTCTTTGACACACAGTTCATACTGGCAAATAGTTGGTGTGACCTGCTGATCACGCTCAACTATGTCTTGTAGAAGACTAAGCGGCGCTGCAAATATAATCCTGGGGTATTATGCCCAGAGTCGATCCCACAGGGAATTGACGTATCAAGCACGCTGTTAAAATACTACTCAGCTGTCACCTGATGTTATTTAAATTACTAATACTAAAGATTAAAACTAAAGATTAACTACTCAGCTGTCACGCTTAAACCTTTGCTCGTCCTCGAGCAATCAAACTACACTCATGTACACAACTTTATTAA
>ML438056.1:1580-22361 GCA_005239525.1 Nicotiana knightiana
TATCTCTAATCCAACCTCTAAACCCTCGGTTATGACTTTCGTCTATACTCTGGGAGTGGTGTTGTTCAAACAATTACCTAAATATGCACTCTCTCTCAAGTAGATACATACTAAATAGGCACAGCTAATTGATGGCCATTCAATTAACTACAATAAGAACGTAGTTGAACAAATAGAGAATAATCAATCAAAATATATTAATATCACAAGAAATTCATCCCCAACGGGTTCTACCAAAACCCTAGATTAAAAACTTAGCTACTCATGTTTAGAAGAAACAAAACTAAAAGAAATTGCATAATTGAAATATAAAGTAAGAAATACTAGATGTAGAACTCAATGTTCTTGCACTTCAATGGAATTTTCTCCTTTTATTCTCTTCTCTACTTTGATTCACGAAAATCCCCTTGTAATTGTGTTTTAGGAGTCTATTTATAGGTTTAGGGTGAACCCTAACCGTGTAGGAGACTTCTATTCCAACCGGGAAACACTTAAAATCTTCAAAACTCGGAATTGACCGGACAAAGGACCCCTGGCGTTTGGACCCAAAGGCCTGGCTAACGCCAGGCTAGGGCTGGCATTTCAACCCTAACGCCTGGCTAACGCCAGGGTAGGGCTGGCGTTTCAGCCCTAACGCCTGGTAGGGTTAGGTTGTTTGGCTCTGTCTCCCGGCTATCGCCCGGGTGTCTCCTTTCGCGTATTTTTCGACGGATTTGCATCCTTTTAGCTCCGTTTACATCTCCACTTCACCTACACATGAAATAAACTCCATTAAGCACGTAACAATTGTATTTTTATCATTAATGCACATAAAATGTAAGGTATATCACATGTTAAACTATGCAATTTAGTCTCGCATCGATTACATAAGATCAACAAATGAGTCTAGGCGTCACACTCTAGGGTCTTTTGTGTTCGGGTGTAACAACGCTAAAGAATGCTTTTTCTTATTTCATCTCCGTGCCCCAAAATAACTAACAAATAAAAAAAAAGCTAACTATACCCGGTTCAAGCTAAATCCTTGAAAAAGAACCGCAGTCAAAAGAAAAACCAAGGGGAAATTGCTACACTACCTAAAAATAAAAAAAAAATCTTTTTGACATTTTATTTGGACTAGCTTCCCTCAAGAAAACTGCCTAAGAAGTCCGTCATCAGGAAGAGTCCACTCTATTTTCTATTTTTTTTTTGTGGTCGACTTAGACCCTTAAGAACCCCGTCGAAAAGGGATCCATCGTCGGGCCAAGACGACTTAATTAATTACACTACTATTTACAATCACCACACAAAAGAAAAAATAACTCAAAAGAAAATAATGAAAACAACTAACAATTATGCTAACTCATAAGAAAAATAAAGAAAACAACTACCCATTTTGATCTACATATATACATGTACAAGGGAATCATTCCCCCACCCCACACTTAAAATGAGAACATGTCCCCATGGCAATCAAAGTAAACAGAGAGGTAAGGGACTTCCCTGAACGCTCAGTCCTGGTCGGAGACAATCCCTGGGTCCAGATGACAAGCGCAACCTAGGGCTCGCAGCCAGCCCATGATTTTCTTTTCAGATTTATTCTGCTGGGTAGCTACAGCATCAACTCGCACACCCAGGTCTGTGACCGAAGTGCGCAGTTCCACCATGTCTTGCTCCATGTGGTCTAGCCTATAACTCCGACGGGCTCTAGATGGGCCCTCCACCTCAGCAGCCTGCGCCTGAGTGGGCTCCTCCTCCTCCATGTGTTCTTTCTCCTCCTCCACATTTTGTTGTTCTTCCTCCTCAGCTTCCTCATCCGACTCATTCTCCTCCTCCTCATCATCAACGACCATTGCTTCCTTACAAATTGTGACTCTATCAGCTCTGAAAGCGTACGCCGTTAGCACTCTGCCATCGACCGCCAAGTTCCCCGGTACTCCAGCTGCAAGACACAATCTGGTGACTAGAGATGGGAAGAATAAACCATACCTCTGAACCTTACAGCGGACAAACATCTCCTCATGCATAAGCCTGGCCACGTCAAATTTACGGCCCGTCATGAAGCACCAGATTAAACACTCACGAGGAATGTTCACCTCCGAGGTGTTGTGGAATGGGAGTAGGAGGTTGTTAATCAGGTAGAGCCAACATTTAGCCTCAAAGGTGAGGGCTGAAGAGTGAAACTTCTGCCCGTACTTGTACCATTTTATATCGGCATTCGAAACACAAATGGTTGGGAGGAACGTTTCTCACTGAGTATAGCGTCGGCCATATGTTTCATAGCCGTCCTCGTACATATCCACTGGGCCTCGCAACCGGTAAAACGTCCGAATGGCCTCCACAAAGGTGTTTACCTGCTTCTTCCTCACCGTGACCACATGATTTTTGTGTTCTGGGCAGTTCACATAAAGTTCCCTTACTATCATGGCATTAGCCTCATCGGGCTCTTCAAAGAACATATCTAGTCTCCTCCGCATCAACTCATTATACATTCTTTAGCAGTAACACCGGAGTGAGTCAGTGTCTATGCCACGTTCAGGTATGGCTGCCTTTGATTCCTTTGCCGCAAACCTATCCTGAGCCTTAACGGATACAATTTTTTTGCTGTTGAAGGGCCGAGTGTCAACGGACTTCTGTGGCCTTTCGGAAGAAGGACCTATTTGTCTGCCTGAGGAGGAGCCGGTTGTTTGACGCTTTCGGGGAGCCATTGTACCTACAAAAAAAAAAGAAAAACACATCATGATTTCAGCACTAACGAGGTGACCCAATGTGGTTACTCAGACTTTACCTTACACTTGGTCACAATAACTGTCCTTCATTGAGGCATTTACATAAACACATGGTGGGCATTATTCACCTAAGCCTCCATTTAACAAGTTGAATCCCCAACTTCCACCACAATTTCCCAAACATCACCCCAATTAAATAAAGATATACCACACCCCCAAATACTATCACCCACTAGTACGAAGCATACACTACCAAGTATTTCTACTAAAGAAGAAGAAAAAGCTACAACTTTTAACAAAGGAAAAGAGAAAAATTGCCAAATTAAAAACGGAAAAGAGAAAAAACTAGAGAAGAAGACACATACCTGTGGTGTGAAGGAGTGAGAAGTGTAGGGGAGGGTTATTGAGTGTCTTGAGCTTGAGAGGGGAGAAAGGTTCCTTTTCTTTTGTTTTACTTTGTTTAGGATAAGGAATAAGAAGGGTTTGAGAAGAAGAGGAGTTTTAGGGGAGTGGTGGATGTGGTGGGGAAAGTGGGGGATGGGTTGTATTTTGGGCAAAATAAAAACTAAAACTTAAAAAAAAATAAAACTTACCTGGTCGCGAAGGGAATAACGCGGTCACTAACATGCAGTTAAACAAGGCAGAACAAAAGTCCATTAAAGCGGCCATTAGCGCAACCGCGCTAGTGGCGAGAACTTGAGGCAGAACAAAAGGCCATTAGCGCGACCACTAGCGCGCTCAGTAGCGCGGTCGCGCTAGTCCAGGCCTCACCACACTTCATTTTTCTGACTCTTTCCTTGGGTTGGATTGAGTCCACCGTTCGCCCGCGCACACCTGCATATGTTAGTACTTACAACAATTCAACTATTCATCCTCTACTCTATAAACACTACATATTGGGTTGCCTCCCAACCAACGCCTTAGTTCATGTCGTGGCACGACAATTACAACAAGTCAATGGGTTGCCTTCCATGAAGCGCTTGATTTAACGTCGCGGCACGATGCAGAATGAGCACATTTACTGCTCGCTCGACCTCTGAGGTTCATCAAGAAGCACCACAGACACTTCCTTGTTCTCGTCCATCCCCACATACCTTTTCAATCTCTGGCCATTAACTTTGAAAGTGTGGGCACCTTTTTCAGAAGCAATCTCTACAGCGCCTGAGGGGAACACTTCGACCACACGAAATGGCCCAGACCATTGGGACTTGAGTTTACCCAGAAAAAGTCTCAATCTGGAGTTATAGAGCAGAACCATTTCTTCGGGTTTGAAGTTTCGGTCCACAATGTTCTTATCGTGTAACTTCTTTGTTCTCTCTTTATACAGCCTCGTGCTTTCAAAGGTAAGATATCTGAATTCGTCCAACTCATGCAGTTCAGTGACTCGACTTGTGCCCGCATCATCAATATCCATGTTTAACTGTTTCAGTTCCCACCACGCTCGATGTTCCAGTTCTACCGGCAGGTGACAGGCCTTTCCGAACACCAACTTGTATGGCGACATAACAATTGGCGTTTTGAATGCAGTTCTGTATGCCCATAGTGCGTCATCAAGATTTTTTGCCCAATCAGTTCTTGTGGCGTTCACCGTTTTAGTCAACACACTCTTAATTTCTCGATTTGACACCTCAACCTTCCCACTCATTTGAGGGTGATAAGGGGTTGCCACCTCATGGCGCACATCGTACTTAGCTAACAGCTTTTCGAAGGCACGGTTGCAGAAGTGAGTGCCTCCGTTACTGATGATGGTCCTTGGAATCCCAAAACGGGTGAATATGTTTTTCTTCGAGAATCCCACTACCACCCTTGCATCATTGGTGGGGAGTGCTGCAGCTTCCACCCATTTGGACACATAGTCTACAGCAACAAGTATGTACTTATAGTCGTACGAGCTAACGAAGGGACCCATAAAGTCAATTCCACATACATCAAATACCTCGACCTCTTGGATCGGGTTTATGGGCATCTCGTGGCGACGGGATATGTTCCCTGTCCGTTGACACTCGTCGTAGCCCTTCACCCATTGGTGGGCATCGTTGACCACAGTTGGCCAGTAGAATCCATCCTCTAGAACTTTGGCTGCTGTTCGAACTCCTCCAAAATGCCCTCCATACGCTGATGCATGACACGCCTGCAAAACAGAAAATTGTTCTATCTTGGGGACGCAAATCCGCATCATATTGTCAATACAAATTCTAAACAAGTGAGGTTCATCCCAGTAATAATTGCGGCAATCACGATAAATATTTTTCTTTTGGACAGATGAGAGTTCATAGGGCTCAATACCACTTGCCAGGTAATTTGCAATGTCTGCATACCATGGCACCTCCTCCATGCTTGTGGCGAGTAGCTGCTCGTCTGGAAAGGTTTCCAAAATATCCTCTGCTTCTACTGCATTTTCAGCGCCTTCAAGTCGCGACAGATGGTCCGCTACTTGGTTTTCCGTGCCCTTGCGGTCACGAATCTCTAGATCGAATTCTTGCAGTAGCAGCACCTAACGAATTAGGCGCGACTTGGATTCTTTCTTCTCAATCAAATACCTGAGGGCAGCATGATCAGTGTAAATAATCACCTTCGAGCCGATCAGGTATGATCTGAACTTGTCAAAGGCGAACACTACTGCCAACATCTCTTTTTCGGTCATCGTGTAGTTCAGATGAGCTCCACTCAATGTCCTACTCGCGTAGTAGATCGGGTGCATTATCTTTTCCTTTCGCTGTCCTAACACCGCTCCCACTGTGTTATCACTGGCATCACACATGAGCTCGAATGGTTGCTCCCAGTCGGGAGCAACAATGATCGGGGCCGTGACTAGCCTCTTTTTCAACTCCTCAAAAGCCACCCTGTAATCATTAGAAAACACAAAAGGGTTATCTTTTTCGAGCAACTTACATGGGGGGTTGGCTATTTTGGAGAAGTCTCTGATGAATCGCCGATAGAACCCGGCATGCCCAAGGAAGATCCTTATCGCTTTAACCGATGTGGGAGGTGGGAGATTTGCAATCACATCTATTTTGGCACGATCCACCTCAATTCCTTTGCTCGAATCCAAGTGCCCCAAGACTATCCCCTCTTGTACCATGAAATGACACTTCTCCCAATTAAGCACAAGGTTTGTCTCAATACACCGCTTCAGCACTCGAGTCAGATTTTCTAAGCACTCATCGAATGAATTTCCCACCACTGTGAAATCCTCCATGAATACCTCCACGATATCCTCGACCATGTCAGTGAATATGGCCATTATGCACCTTTGAAATGTGGCGGGTGCATTGCATAAGCCAAAGGGAATCCTTCTAAATGCAAAGATCCCGTAGGGACAAGTGAATAGGGTCTTTTTTATGTCTTCCAAGGCAATGGAAATTTGGTTGTATCCCAAGTACCCGTCCAAAAAACAAAAGTGAGACCTCCCTGCCAGTCTGTCGAGCATTTGATCGATGAAGGGAAGTGGGAAGTGATCTTTACGGGTGGCAAGATTTAATTTTCTATAGTCCATGCAAATTCTCCAGCCAGTGACGGTCCCTGTGGATATCAACTCATTGTTGTCATTTTTTACAATCGTCATGCCACCCTTTTTAGGTACACATCGTACCGGGCTAACCCAGTTGCTGCCAGAGGGGAAAATAATTCCCGCATCTAACCACTTTATGATTTCCTTCTTCACCACTTCCTTCATGTTTTGGTTCAGCCGCCTCTGGTGTTCCCTGGAAGGTTTGTGCCCTTCTTCCAGCAGAATTTTGTGCATACGGAACGCCGGGCTGATCACCTTTATGTCTGCCATGGTCTAACCAATGGAAGTCTTACACTCTGTGAGTACCTGTGATAGTTGCTTTGCCTGCACATCTAGCAAACTGGATGAGATAATAACATGTAAAGTAGAATTATGTTCAAGAAACGTGTACCTGAGATGGGCTGACAGTGGCTTCAACTCCAGTTTGGGTGGCTCTTCAACAGATGGCTTGGCTGGCGAAGTCTCTCTCTTTTCTAAGTGTAAGGGCTCAAACTCGAGTGCCCTCGGCCAAACACCTTTTCCGTCAAGCGCTAACACCCATTCTGCCAATTCTTCCCTATTTACCTCACGCAAATTCATCAAACATGCAACAAGGGGGTCCTCAATAGTTAAGGACTCATCATCTTCCTCCACTATCACATCCACAACATCAACAAGAGAACAATTAGCGAACTCACTTGGTCGCCTCATGGATTTCTGCACATTGAATGTGATTTCCTCGTTGTTCAATCTTATCTTGAACTCCCCAGTTTCACAATCAATGAGGGCTCTCCCAGTGGCCAAGAATGGCCTTCCCAAAATTATGGGAATCTCTTCATCCACTCTACAGTCCAGTATCACGAAATCTGCAGGGAACACAAACTTCCCTACTTGCACCAATACGTCATCCAGTATGCCTGACGGTCTTTTTACCGTCCTGTCTGCCAGCTGAAACAACATAGAGGTTGGTCTAGCTCTACCAATCCCCAACCTCTTGTAGATGGACAGGGGCATAAGATTAGTGCTGGCCCCTAAATCACAAAGTGCCTTTGCAAAGGCAAAATTTCCAATGGTACAGGGAATGGTGAAACTCCCTGGATCAGACATCTTTTCCGCAATTGGTCGGGTCACAACAACGCTGCAAGTCTAAGTAAGCATCACTGTGGCCAAGTCTTGGAAGTCAAATTTTCGGGACATTAAATCCTTCTTCATTTTGGCATACCCAGACATCTCTTTCAGAGCATCAATCAAAGGAATGTTTACCTGTATTTGTTTCAACATGTCTAAGAACTTTTTATACTGCTCATCCTTCTGATACTTAGCTAGCCTCTATTGGAATGATGCTGGAGGTCTCTTCTTCCCAGTGAGTTGGGATTTTTCTTTGTCAGCCACCACCTCAATTACCGGTTCTTGGGCTGGCTCCGCTTCTTTCTCAGCCTCTAGCTGTGTGCTAGGTTCTCCTTGTGCAGGCTGCACTGTCACCTCAGTCTGTTTTGTTGACTCATCAAATTCAATAGGCACTGGTACCAGTGTCTCAGCCTGTCTGCTTTCTCGAGCCCTTTCCTGCTCCAAGTCTAAGTCCCTGCCATTGTGTAGACTCACTGCCATTAGTTCTTAGGACCATGATCCTTAGGATTTACTTGAGTGTCCGCAGGCAATGTCCCCTGAGGACGATTATTCAAAGACATCGAGATCTGGACCATTTGCACTTCAATGTTTTTAATAGCTGACTCATGTGCGTCTACTCTTTCGCTTATTTTTGCAGTTGAACCAATAACCAATTGCATCATTGCTTCAAGTCTGGAAAACCCATCTTCCTGTCTACCACCATATTGCTGCTGAAGGGGGTGATAAGCCTGTTGCTGATGCTGATTCTGATTATTGTACCCCTTGTGGCCTTTGGTAAGGCGCCACATTACCCTGAGGCCGCATGACTCCCATGTTTCCACTGTTATGCTGCTGCTGAGGGGCCCTGTATGGTTGATTTTGTTGGCCCCAATTCTGTCCACCCTGTCCCTGACCCCCATAATTCGACACATAGTTCATATTTTCAGGGTAGTGATGATGATCACATTCAGCATTCCACTGATTACCAAGTGGCTGACTAATGCAAGATGTGCATAAGCCCCCATTGGTTGTATCCACAATATATATCTGCTGCTTTTGCACTGACTCCTTCACCTTTTTGGTTAGTATGCTCATCTGTGTTATCAAGGTGGAGACATTCTCAGCAAGAGTATTAGATGGATCGATGGGCACTGAGTGAACTACCGGAGTAATGGGTGCATTCCTGGTTGTCCACCCCGAATTCTGTGCCATTTTATCAAGCATGATCTGGCTTTCTCTCCATGTTTTTCTCAAGAATGCTCCACCAGCTGAAGCATCTACATTTGCCTTTACAGTATCCGCCAGACCCATATAGAAATGCTGCCCCAACATCTGCTCTAGAATACCATGGTGCGGATAGATAACCAACATTCCTTTAAATTGTTCCCATGTTTCCTGCAAGTTTGGGATGCTCCTGTCACTGAGAATGGAGACAACAACAATTTTATTGCTTCCTGAGTGACGTTTGGCTGCTTCTGAGTTTTGCAAATCGACAGGAAATTCTTCAAATGCTGTTGGGGATCCTCAATGTATGACCCTGAAAATAGTCCCTTGTTCTGCAGAAAGTGTAGTATATTATTTGTAATATGAAAGGACTCGGCTTGTATATGAGGGATTACTATCGCAGTGGCCAAATTCTCCGCCGTGGGTTGTGCCCAGTCATATAAAAGAGCCTTTGGCACAAGAGGTGCCACTATCTACGCAACTGGGTCTACCACGTCGTCCCCATTGTTGTTCTTGTTGTTTAGATTTTCCATGTCAGGTTCAAGTTGTTCAATTGATGGTTGTTGTTTGATTTTCCGGTTGGCCCGGTTCAAGGCCTTGAAAACTTTCTCAGGGTCTGATAAGGCTTCAAATACTTCACCAGTTCTCGATGAGTTTCTAGGCATGCACCTGTACAAACAAGTTAGCAAACGTTAAAATATCAATGTATAGATGAAAATTGAAGAAAATTGACTATACTTTAGAATTTTGTATTTCTTCAAAATTGATAACACCGTTAATTCCCCGGCAACGGCGCCAAAATTTGATCACGCTTAACTATGTCTTATAAAAAGATTAAGCGGGCGTTGCAAATATAATCTGAGAATTTCGCCAGAATCGAATCCCACAGGGAATTAACCTATCAATTCTAGTTATTAGACTCACTTGATTCTTCGTAATCAACTTCCCAGAGGTTGAGAATAACAATTTGTTGGTATTTGTACTCACTAAACTGAATGAAATTAAGTAAACTAAAAGATAACTAATACTGAGTTGTAGACAAATGCGAGAAGGATCTAAGGTTATAGTTTCCCCCGCTGATGAAATACCATCTTGTATATTTCCTATTCTTTGGACTAATTATCTCTATCAATCATGAGCACGTTTGCTACAATAAATCTCTCCCGAGCAATTACGATAATTTACTAGACGTACTCTCTCGAGCTACACTAGCTAGCTTTTATTATAGCTCACTTTAGATTGCATCCAAGGTATCGTTATCCCTAATCCAACCTTTAAACTCTCGGTTATGGAACCCTCCTATAATTTGGGAGTGGTGTTGTTCAACAACTCTCTCCCCAGCAGATACATACTAAATAGGCACAACTAATTGAGGGCCCTTCAATTAACTACAATAAGAACTTAGTTGAACAAATAGAGACTGAAACCAAGCAAACTATATTAATATAACAAGATGTTCATCCTCAACGGGTTCCACCAAAACCTTAGACTAAATAAATTAGCTACTCATAATTGTACTGAAAATAACAACAGAAGAATTCATCAACAATGACAAAAATACAAGGAAGAGAGATGAGATTTGATGCCCAATTNTGCCTTTGCTTTTCTTGAACAAGACTCTAAACCTGATTAATTCTCTCTTTTGGGTGAGTTGAACCTTATATAGGTTAAGCGGAATTGTCCCAAGCTTCCAAGTTTACCCTTGAAAATTAACGTGTTCGCCTGGACTAGCGCGCCCGCGCTAGTCATCACGCTACTGGGCGCGCTAATGGCTATACATTCTGTGTGGGATCGCTAGACTAGCGCGATCGCGCTAAGACCGCGCTAGTGGACTTATAATCTGTCCCAACAGTTTTTCTTCCTTCTTTTCAATGTTAAATACTCCAAGGGCCTTTCTCCTTCAATTTGGCTCCAAACACCATCCTAGGTCCTCATAAGCGCATTTAGCTCCTGCGAAACATAAAATTAACAATTAGAGCCATTTTATCATCATTTCACACTCTTAAGACAGTGAAGCATCATTAAGTTGGAGTACAAATATACACTAAACTACGTGAATTTAGCCTATTATCACATATCAACAGTTGACAAGCCGTGTGACTTATCACTAGCCACGGAGAGATCTGTGACACTGCGAAAGGTATTTGCTTTGCATTTTCACTTGGCCTCAAGTTTGAGGTGTGTGATTTTTCCCTCAACTGTTGACATAAAAGAGTCTTCTAGGCTTTTAATGGCAATAAGAAAAAATAATAATTCAATTAACAGCAGAAAGATGCATCGGACAACACATACCTTAAAAGAAAACTACAATTCTACATATTTACCATAACTTATGGTGTTGACTCTCAGTAGGAAATGCTGAAGGAACAGAGGACTTTGTAAATGAACACGTTAATATAAACACATTAAATAGCGCGTAAATCGTACAAATGAGAACTTACTTGTTTGCGTATCGGAAGCGGAAAGAATGGATAAACTGCGGATGTAATTGCTGGTCGGCGGTGGTTGTCACGGTGTGTTGGAGCAACTCAATATCACAATATAAATCCTAGCTGAAACTAAGAGAGAAGAGCGTAGAAAAATACTGCAGAGAGCATTATTTTTTATTGTACACTGTAAGTGTACTTATATAGGGTACTAGGATTACAGTACAACAACAACAACAACAACAACAACCCAGTATAATCTCACATGTGGAGTCTGGGGAGGGTAAGATGTACGCAGCCTTACCCTACCCTGGAAGGGTAGGGAGACTGTTTCCAATAGACCCTCGGCTAAAGAAGGTGAAGGAAGCCTTGATAGCAAGACAAATAATTAAAAAACTAAATCGGAGATAGAAACAGAGAATATGAAAGGGGTACTGATAGCAAGTAATAGCAAGATAGTATATTTAGAAAAATAAATCCAAGGCAACACAATACTAGGATAACAGTCATTACTAAAATTACTGTGTTTTACTCTAGTGGGCCCTAAGAGCTCCCATTATGGGTGGACTCTATTTCCTACATCTCCCACTTACACATAATAGGAGTGCTCATCTAGTTTGAGAAACATTTTCTCAACTCATCTCTTCAATCATTCATACAGGGAAGTAGAACATGCGACCAGCATACTGTGAGAGCTAAGTGCTATACATCTGTTAGGAGTATATAGACTCTCGTCGAGTACAAACCTTCAAGTAGATCATAAAGTATACAGTACCCTAGATCATATAAATCACATTTGATATAGTCCCAAAATCTCATATATCATTATTTGTTGTATTCACAATCATTAGTATGACTTCTTTTCCAGATATACTCCGCTAGACCGAATCTGTGCACATGGTCTTTTGGAAACAAACTAAGTTAGCTAACATCACACTAAGTCTCAAGTATATGATTGGAGTCTTTGAGGATACA
The DNA here is from genome assembly GCA_005239525.1 of Nicotiana knightiana. Lineage (NCBI taxonomy): Eukaryota > Viridiplantae > Streptophyta > Magnoliopsida > Solanales > Solanaceae > Nicotiana > Nicotiana knightiana. The sequence goes on from ML438056.1 coordinate 13,508, forward strand.
AAATCTTGAGCCATCATAAAAGCGCTGGGTCTCACACAACAATAAGTGGAGAATGGACTTATGTTAACCCAAATGGTCGACATTATCACACATGGTATGAAACATGTGCTACAACATTTTCTCCATTTTCCAAAGGAGTGTATGTCTTTATCTCATAAAGGAATGATGTACAGATGATATTTAGACACCATAGTATCTAAATTTGAGTTCCTTGATCTACAAAATCATATTTAACTCACATCTGGCTCACAAAGTATACTAAGTGAACGTTTTTCACCCTAATGACCTTATGTCATTATTTAAGCGACATTCTGATTTTAAGCGAATAACTCTTAAATTATTCTTGTAACAATTTTTCTTAAAATCATGTCTCATCTCCTCACATCACTAAGATTAGGAGGCGGTTGCCTGTGTGAGAAGTTCAACCTCTTGTCTACCCGACATACTTATCAAAAAATAAAGAACGCACATAATATTCAACATTAAAAATATGTATGTATGAAAATCAACTTTATTGATAATCAAAGAACATTAGTTTTGTGAACACGGGAAAATAAATAAACAAAATAAAGTATCTCAGAGTCTAGGCAAGCCTTGAGACCTAGGGGTCGTTTGGTAGGGTGTATAAAAATAGTGCGAAATAAGGTGTATTAGTAAAGCATGGATTAGTAATGCATGGGTTAGTAACGCAAGCATTAGTTATATAGATATTATTTCTTATCTATTGTTTGGTTTGGTGTATTAAAATTATAATGCATTGCTTAGTTTTTAAGAAAAATAGTTGTTTACAAAAATTCCCTCCATATTCTCTAGATTTAAGGGACTTTAAGGACAATTTTATCTTTAACCATGCTAATGCATGCATCAATAGGCTTGGTATTACTAATTCCATGATTTCTATGCATTACTTATGCATAGGATAATGCCAAGTATGATGTATAACTAATACAAGTATTAGTTATACACGGGTTGAAAAAATATACCAAACAAGGTATTAGTAATGCATAGAGCTAATGCTTGCATTATTATTTCTAATACCTCATACCGAACGACCCCTAGAGTGTCTCACAAATGCATCTCTAGACAAAGGCTTGGTCAAAGGATCTGCTAACATATCTCTTGTAGACACATACTTCACATTCACTACCTTGCGTCTAACCATGTCTCTCACATAGTTATACTTGATATCTACATGTTTGGTTTTACAATGAAACTTAGGGTCCTTGGTGGAGGATATTGCAGCCTCACTATCACAGTAGACTAATATTGGTTCAGTATTTTCAATGATATAAAACAAGTGCTCCAAGAACCTTTTCAACCAAACAACTTCCTGTGTTGCTGATGTGAGAGCCACGTATTCGTCTTCCATCGTAGATAGTGATACATATGATTTTTTCTTACTACTCCATGATATGGCCTCGTCACTGAGTAAGAAAACATATCCTGTGGTAGACTTCCTCTCTTCTAGATCTCCTCCATGGCCAGCATCACTGTAATAACTAATCGTAGATCCTTGCCACCTTGATAACAAAGGGAATAATTAGCAGTTCCCTTCAGATATATCATGATCCTCTTTACTCCTTGCCAATGTGTTAAACCTTGGTCGGTCTGATATCTACTTACCAATCCAAATGCTTGACAAATATCAGGTCTAGTGCACACCATAACGTACATTAGACTTCAGACTGCGCTCCTATAAGGAACTCGGCTCATTCTTTCTGTCTCTTCAGGAGCCTTAGGACACATCTGACTTCCCAAAGTATGGCCTTTAATGATAGAAGTTTCAACTGGGCTACTATTTTGCATATTGAATTGTTCATGAACTTTTCTAATGTAATTCTCTTGTGAGAGATACAATAGTTTATTTGGACGATCTCTTGAAATCTTAACTCCAAGAATATATGCATCTTCACCCATATATTTCATCCCAAATTGAGATGATAACCATGTCTTTATCTCGGTTATAAACTCCTTATCATTTCCAGCTATAAGTATGTCATCTACATGCAATGTTAAAATCACAGGCTTGTTTCTTTATCTCTTGGTATAAACGCAATGGTCTTCATCCATCATGGTAAATCCATTGGATACAAGAACATTATGAAAGCGTATATACCACTGGCTTGAAGATTGTTTGAGGCCATAAATAGACTTCAAAAGTCTACAAACCTTTTGTTCGTGGCCCTTTTCAATGAAACACTCAGGTTGTTCCATATAGATTTCTTCATCTAGTTCTTCTTTAGAAAGGCTGTCTTTACATCCATCTAATGTAATTTAAGATACAAGCTTGCAACAATAGATAGAACCAGGAGAACCGATGTAAATCGTACAACAGGCGAGAAAGTCTCTTCTTAGTCTATTCCTTTCTACTATGTATACCCTTTAGCCACCAGTCGAGCCTTATATCTCTCAACTGTGCATCAGCCTTGAGCTTAATTTTGAGAGCCCATTTGCTCCCAATTGCTTTGCGTCCTTCAGGGAGATCAACTAGTTCCAAAACTTTGTTGACTTTCATAGACTCCAATTTATCTTCCATTGATTTTGTCCATTTATCCTTAGAAGGGCATGAGAGAGCCTCTTTTACATTTTTAAGCTCGTTTCTTCTTGTAGGAGAATCATAAATAGTTCTCCGCCTTTAACATCAAATCATCAGCGGAGAATCTTTTTACGAGAACCACGTCTTATTTATGATTCATCATTGTTCCCATTTGGATCAATTTTGCTCCCACTCGGATCGAGATTATTCATCTTGCTCCTACTTGGAACAAGATCTATGACCATCTCACTCCCACTTAGAACAAGATCCATTTGGTCACTTCTACTAAATGTAGAAGGATTACTTTCATTTGCATCTGATAATGAAAGAGGTCTTTGCCTAGCAACTAATTCATCATCTGCTAAAATTCTCCCACTCGAATCAAGTGATCCTTGTAATTATTGATCCATTATCTCAAGTAAGATTAGGTCTTGACCTACCTCTCCCTTCTTAGGGAACTCATCCTCTAAGAATGTGACATCTCGTGATTCAAACTTAATTACACTCCCACTGTCTTGCTGACCTATAAACACATAACCCTTTGAGGTTTTAGAGTATCTTATAAAGATACTTGGCCCAATTTTCCATATTTAAACCATGTGTATAGTCATCACAACCCCAAAGTCTTAATACACTCAGGTCGGGTTGTCTTCCAGTCCATAACTCATATGGAGTAGTAGTAACTGATTTTGTAGGCACTCGGTTAAGTACAAAGGTGGCAGTAAGCAACGCATCACCCCAGTAACTAATTGGGATGTTAGGTTGTGCCATCATTGACCTAACCATTTCCAGGAGCTTTTTGTTTCTTCTCTCCGCAACACCATTTTGTTGTGGAGTATTTGGAATAGTCAACTAATGCACTATTCCCTTTTCATCACATAAATCATTAAACTGGGTTGATAAGTATTCACGAACATGGTCAGTTCGAAGAGCTTTTATCTTCTTGCCTAATTGATTTTCCACTAAGCTCATATAGCGTTTGAAGCAACTTATTGCTTCTCATTTGTGGGAAATTAAATAGACATAACTGAAACGTGTAAATTCATCAATAAATGTGATGAAATAACTTGCTCTATTCCTAGCCCTAACATTCATAGGCCCACATATGTTTGAATGTACTAATTGCAAAGGATATTTGGCTTTTGTCGCCTGACCAAAAGGTTTTCTTGCAGATTTTCCAGCAAGACAATTTTCACAAGTAGACAATTCCACATGTTCAATGCTGGAAAGCAAACCTTGCTAACCTTTGCATTCTTTGTTGGCCAATATGACCAAGTCTAGCATGCCATATGTTTATATCACTATCATATTTATGTGAAGAAACAAATATAGAAAAACTAACATTATTATTAGATGAATCATAATCCAAATCCATAATAATTAAACCTTTGGTCACATGACCAAAACCAAATAAATTTGAACTAAAATTCAACTTGGCAGAATTGCCATGACAACACAAGTCAAATCCTAGCTTAAGCAAAACTGAAACTGAAATAACATTCCGGCGAATTGTTGGTGCAAAGAGAACATCATGTAGTATTAGGTCTCGGCCGCCACACAGGACTAACTTGCATGTACTGATCCCTTCAAGAACAACTTTATTGTTGTTGCCCACATATATCCATTTTTCTCCACGTAGAACTTGCTGAAATTCAACAAGGCACTGCGTTCTCAGGCTATGTGGTCCGTTTCTCCCGAGTCTACAATCCATGAATGATTAGATTCAGTAAGAAAAACATAACTAGAAACACAAAGTTCACTAATTGGAGCATCGTGAAATACCTTTCTAGGAGGATCAGATCAATCTCTGGCATAGTGACCCATCTTGTCACAATTATAGCATTTCATTAAGCAACTTTGACACGTTTGGGACGTCTGTTCTTGCCTTTTTCAGTCTTTGCTCTTTTAGCTGGCTGAACTTGAGGTGGCCCTATCTTCTTTCCCCAATTCCTTTTCATGAATCGCTCTTGGTTTTGGAGGTTGTTGCCATGTGCAACTCAGCTATTGGCTTTGCAACCTCATGTTGCTCCTCCTCTAACTCAAGGTGTCTCCGGACATCTTCCAGAGTTGTGATTCTCTCATTATGGGTCAAATGCATTTTTATATGATCCCAAGAACTAGGTAAAGAGTTATGGCAACTTAGATTTGTTGTTCATCAGTCAACACATGACCAACATCTTTCAACGCCCCGATCATATTTGTCATTTGCCTCAGATGTGTTTTCATTGAATGTTCTGGGCGTTTCTTATATGAGTCAAATTTGATCATTAAGGATCGGAGCCTTGCAATGGAATAAGTATTAAACCTTTTCCTCAAAGAATTCCCAAGATCCATAGCTCTTTGGTGATCCTTAACTTAAGAGAAAAGAATAGGACTGGAAAAAAGGTCTAAACTCCCTTAGAATGTCATCATCTAAGGTGCTCAACAACGTAATGCGAGCAATAGAGTTCTTTTTCTTCCAACTGTCATAGGCTTCACGCTCATGCCTATGCTGAGCAGTGTTGCCTTCCTCAGGCTCATTCATGACATTTTTAATAGCCTCCAGAGCCTCTTGCTCCTCTAGCACATACTGGACTTTCAAGTTCCAGGTTCATAGTTGCACCATTGAGTTTCAACCCTTTGTTGAGCTTAGCAACAATGTTTTTCGAAGCAGTAGTCATTCTTTCACAAAATAATTTTTTTTTATGAGGATAAAAAAACTAAGCATCAATTGATTGAGTTAATAAACACATATATTAATCATGGAGTCGAAAGTTCACTATGTTCCCAATCATCGTCCAAAAATTAAAATATTATGAAAACTAACCTATTCAATTATCTAGCTAAGCATATTAATCATGTTTAAGACAATATAATTGTATAACCCTGATCTTACAATCCCATGTGGATCATAAGAAGAAAGATGCATCGGACAACAATTACCTTCAAAGAAAACTACAATTCTACATATTTATCATAACTTATGGTGTTGACTCTCAATAGGAAATGCTGAAGGAAGAAAGGAATTTGTAATACTAGCAATATTCTCTGCCAAAAAAATTTGTTGCGAGCAATACAAAACAACAATTTTGAATTGGATAGACTATCACATGAAATACTTGGAGAAATAGAAAGTATTGACCAAAGTATTTGCTGAGTGCAATTAGATTCCAAATGAAAAAGACTTTATATTTAAGAGGAAGTACACCAAACATTGACATTGTCTTTTCCCGGAAGTAACTTTAACCTAATGTTATTTTTTCTGACAAGAAATAGCTTGTCCACCCGACTGTCAATGTATCTTGGGTTCTTTAATAGATCACAATTCTTAGTCTCTGGGAAGACTCCGCTATAATTCCAACACGTGACTATCCTCACTAAGTTTCACTACTATCAAAATATACAGTAACTGGGGACAAATTTACGTCATAGAACCACTGACTGGGGCTGACAATTCATCCACAAGTTCCACAACTTTTTTCTTCAGTTTTTCTACCTGAAAATTACATAGTACACCACTAATAAGATATCCTCTACATCATCTGTCTCTCATCAATTATTTGGTTAATGTCCTATTCCTGTACTGGTTTGACTGAGTTTAATGTATCAGATGCAAATGACATCCTATTTCACAAACCATATTACTAACACCCTATGATACAAGCCATGTAACACAACTACAAAGTATAGATTTTGCATACTGGTTTCACTCTAATGACAAAATACATTCTTTCCTTTTAAAATTTGCATATTCCTAAAACTTATACGCGAGAAATAGAATGATTTTTGTTATAAAAGGTAGAACTTTAAATATAAAGCAGGGAAGAATTCGTTACGCGCATCTCAGATGGAGTTTTTCGTTTCATAAGTTGTGGTAGTTGTTACATCTAAGTTTCAGTGATGACAATTGTGCAAAACTAAATCCTATACACTTTGATTGAAGGACTCAAGGCATCACTAAGGACATCAACAAAAGGAAATGAGATCAAAGATAATTTGGTGATGCTAAATCAAAGGAGACGATGCTAAATCAAAGACAAGAAGCCATCAAAACGGAAACCAAATCAGTCTTGCTATCTCAGTTTCAATCAAAGGATATCGAGACTATTTAACAAGGAAACATATCAAGTGCAACTCGATATCAGGAACCTCCTCAAAGACGATATTAGAAGATTGACCAACCTAATAAAGGCCTCAAATCACTCCATGAAATGAGAACATGAAAAGGAAGGACATAAATGAATCCAGCACATTCCAAGTGCAGGATTCGGAGGCACCCCTTGGGTCAAATCTCTTAGAGGATTCAGTGCCTAAATCAAGATCAATCTGCAACGGCTCTCAAACTCTCCTATAAGAATACTACAAATTTCAAGAAGAAGTTTTACGCAACTACAAATATTGTCTTCTAAGTCTCTCTAGTTCTTAGTACAAACACTGTATTCTTAAGTCTACAAGTGTCATAAAAGATAGGAAGAGTTAGAACACAAAAGAGAGTTGTGTCAACATCCAGAAATTACTGTTGCTAAACATCATTGGTGGTGAACGAACTAAAACCATCATTGCTGCAATCCTTTATCAAGATCTAAGAGAACCCTTGTGACCTAAGGGAAACTAGACGTAAGTACCACACCGGTACCGAACCAGTATAAAAATTATTGTGTCTTATTTTGCTTTCAATTCGTTTGGTTCATCTCTATCTTAGTCAACCAAGTTTTAATAGACCACAATTCACCCCCCCTCTTGTACTTTCAATTGGTATCAGAGCAAGGCTTACAAACTTTACTTAACAGCTAGTAAGGAAAAAATCACGGGATCAAACACAGTCGTCAGTGCATTATTTCAAGAAGGAACCACTCAGGTACGACCTCCATACTTCAGCGGATGACACTTTTCTCACTGGAAAGTTCGCATGGAAACATACACTATGTCATATGACATCAAAGTTTGGCATGTGATAAAAAAGAAAAATCCTCCAATTCCTCCAAAGAAAGATGTGAATGGTCAAGTCATTGTATCAACTGATCCACTTGACTTAGATGATTACACTGATGAACAAGTTGTTGTCATAACTGTGAATGCCAAAGCAAAAAATCTACTGTATAATGCTATCAGTGGAGAGGAGTATGAAAATATTTCAAGCTGTGAAACTGACAAGGAAATGTGGGATAAATTGGAGGTCACATATGAAGGAACCAATAAGGTGAAAGAAACAAGGATAAATCTTCTAGTTCGTGACTATGAGCTATTTCAAATGAAGGATAGAGGATTAGTGGAGGAAATGTTCTCCACATTCATCAAAATTCTCGGAGATCTAAAATCTTTTGGTAGACCGATAAAGAGTGGAGAACAAGTCAAAAACTCTTAGAAGTCTACCTATAATTTGGCAGCCCAAGGTTATTGCCCTGGAATGTCAGGACCTTGACAAAATGTCTTATGATGAACTTAGAGGTGATATAATTGCCTTTAAGAAAACGCACTTGGGCAGGAAAATTCAACAAGAAAAGAAGAAAGCAGTTTCCTTTAAAGAAACCGTAGCTAAACTAGAAAATGAAGAGGAAGAGGAAGAGGAAGGAGGAAAACAGGATGAAAACATAGCCACGCTTTCCCAAGTTGTAACAAGCATGATGAGGAAAAACAGAAATAGTAGGGGAGGGAAATCAAATTTCAGAAAAGGAATGAAAAATAATAAAAATGATAAAAATGATGGAAGATGCTATGAATGTGGAAAACATGGACACATTCAAGCTGATTGTACCGAACTGAAGAAGAAGCTCAGCAGGAATCTTCAAAAGAAGAAGTCTTTTGGAGTCTGGAGTGATGAAGAAGAATCTGACCAGGAAGAAATTGCAAATACGTGTTTCATGGCCATAAAAGAAGATAACAATAAGGACTCAGGAGAGCTTGGGCTCATGGCAGACGAAGGAGCAGATGAGCCTTATGGCAGACGAGGAACAAGTGAGGTACGTCTTCCTACATGTCCCAACTGGTATGAACTTCAAGAATTTGTTGATATTGCTCTTGCAGACATTGAAAGACTTCTAAATGAACTCAGAAAAATCCAAAAAGAAAAGAAAGACTGGGCCTTGAAGCTAGAAGTTTGTAAAAAATAGAGCGTGACATGCTTCAAGATGAAGTAAATGAACTTCAACTTCAACTGAATGGATTACAAAAATCCACAAGTCATAGTTCTATCAAATCAAATCAGACTACTCCTTATAATTGTCTGATTAGATCTAGAAACTCTCATGCATGCTCTTATTGTGGTAAAAATGGTCACTGTCACACCTCCTTTTCCCACTACCCCCCGATGATTGATGAAGGGTAGTAAGGGAGTTTTTC
>ML438057.1:0-14557 GCA_005239525.1 Nicotiana knightiana
TTAATATTTATAGCAAAATAGTATAGAATTTGGGTGTGGTCAAAAAATAGTTGTTCACAGCAGGGTTATGGACAGTCCAAGACATTCCTCTTCCTCCCCTGTTTCAAACCTTTTTGATAGGGCATCTGCAGCTAGATTTTCAGCTCCCTTCCTATATTGAATGTCATAGTGCAAGCCCAATAACTTAGTGATTCTTTTTTGTTGTAAGGATGTAGTGATCCTTTGGTCTCTGAAGAACTTGAGAGAAAAGTGATCTGTTTTGATTACAAAGGGCCTCGGCTTGAGGTAATGACGTCATTTCTCAACTGTAATTAATATTGCAATGGGCTCCTTTTCATAAGTTGAAAGCCAAAGATATTTAGGACTTACGGCCTGACTAAGATAGGTTATGGGTCTGCCTTCTTGGATCAGGACCACCCCCACTCCTTTGCCATTGGCATCCACTTCTACTACAAAAGAAGTAGTAAAATTTGGTAAAGAGAGCATATGAGCTTGACTCATTACTCGTTTCAATTCACCAAAGGTAGTAGTGGCTGCTTCATTCCATTGAAAAATCCCCTTTTTGGGAAGACTTGTAAGCGACTTACTAATAGTAGCAAAATTGTATATTAATCGCTTGTAGTAGCTCGTAAGTCCAAGGAGCCCTCTAAGTTATTTAATTGTCTTGTGTTGTGACCAATTAATCATAGCTCCCACCTTTGCTTTGCATGTGCTTACCCCTTCCCCTGAAATGATATGGCCCAAATACTCTATTTGAGCTTGTGCAAAAAAACACTTTGACCTCTTAGCCACCAACTGATTTTCTCGTAGCACCTTAAACACTAGTTCCAAATGTTTGAGATGATCTTGGAGCGTTGCAGTATAAATTAGAATATCATCAAAAAATACCAAGACAAATTGTCTAAGGTAAGGCCTAAAAATATTGTGCATTAAGGCTTAAAAGGTGGCTGGAGTGTTAGTTAGCCCAAAAGGCATAACTCTAAACTCCCATAACCTATCATGGGTTTTAAAAGCCGTCTTTTACTCCTCACCCTCCTTCATTCTAATTTGGTGGTATCCTAAACGAAGGTCCAATTTGGAGAAAAATTTGGCACCATTGAGCTCGTCTAGTAAATCTTCTACCATCGGTATTAGATACTTATTCTTCACTGTTGCTTCATTTAGTTTCTTATAATCCACACACATTAGCCAACTTGAATCCTTTTTATTTACCAAAATAACTGGAGAGACAAAGGGGATATACTAGGGGCTACCGTATGAGCGTCAAGCATTTCAGCCGATATTCTTTTAATGGTGTTTTTCTGTTCGAACGAGTACCTATAGGGCCTGAGATTTACGAGCTTGGACCCAGGTATTATCTCGATCTGACGGTCACAACTCCGATGTGGTGGTAACCCTCGTGGCTCGTCAAAAATGTCTTTATTTTTGGTCAATAAATACTGAACTTCTTTAGGAATGGTCTCTATGTTATGGGTTGGATCCTCCTGGCCTAACTCGAAGAGTTGGTCCACGCAACTGCATTGGCCACTCAGCAGCAACCTGTCTATGGTTTTAGCATCAGCTATGGACAGGGCTTGTGACTCTTGATCACTTAATAATGTTAGTTTTTTGTTCCCCTTAATGAAAGTAATACTCAAGGGCGAGTATGTAGTAAAACTGGGGAAATTGTGTTGAGCCAGTCCATTCCTAACACCATATCACAGCCTTCTACTTTCAACAGCCCCACTTGAAAGACAAACTCTTCTTCGCCCATTTTCCACTTAAATTTTGGGCTAAATTTGTGACAGTCCAGAATGTGACCGCTAGCATCCTTCACCTTCATGGGCTTTTGAAGCCATTCGATATGGGCCTTCAAGTTCTTAACGAATTGTGGATCCACAAAATTGTGAGTGGACCCACTATCAATTAAAAGTATCATCATACAGTTCTTTACCCAACCTTGTATTTTGATTGTTTTAGCATTGAATCCCAAGCCCAATACTGCATTGATTGAAACGTCACTCTCTTCCTGGTCATGGGGCTCCGGTTCTTCCCAAATTCTTCATGCCTCTTCAACAGTCACTTCTTCCACATTCTCCTCCCCAGCCATGGTATTTAACGCCTTAGCCTTACATTGGTGGCCTGGGTGGTATTTATCGTGGCAAGTGAAACAAAGGTTTTGAGCTCTCATTGTCTCCTAGGAAAGATTTTTTAAAGTAGTGGCTTGGTTAACAAAAGGTGTTTAGGCTTTTGGTGGCTGTGTGGGAGGGGAATTTCTTTGGGTCATGAAATTGGGTGTTTAACCAGTGGAATTAAACATTTGGCCCACCAGATTACTCTTGAGAGCACTTTTTGTTGTAAACCTTTTGTACATAGCTTTCATGAATTTTTGCAAGGTCATATACGGCCACCAAGGTACGGGGATTAGCCAATGATACATTATCTTGAATATCCCACGTAAGGCCACTGATGAAACACTCGACAAAATACGCCTCATCTAAAGTAGGATTTGTTACCCCCATTAAGCACCTTAATTCTTCAAAATTCTTTTGGTAACTTTCAACGTCGTCCACTTGCTGCACTTGTTTAAACTTCCTAATAATTTGAGTTGGCCTAATATTACCATAGCATATGCAGACGTCTAGGCAAAACATAGGCCAAGTCACCCTTTCCCTTTTATCCAACACATAATTATCGAACCACATATCAATTTCATCTTTCAAATTCATAGACATATATGTCATTTTCTCCTCCTCGTCCAAAAAGTCTGTTGCACCTTCTAATCCATGCCCTTGGACTTTTTTCATCAAACTCAGGAGATTGCATTTTAGCTTTGTGCCCTTTATAGCGAGATCTGCAAATGTCCAGCCTGTTGAATGTTTGCATGGGTCCCCCAAATGGTTGGGGTTGGAAAGAACCCAAGGGTACTGAGAAAGTCGAAGTCCCATATCCCACTGACAGCATCGGCTGGTAAGAAAGGGAAGTGGTATATGAGTAAGGCATAGTGGAGGTGTATGAGTAAGGCATCATGATGTTATAGGGAACTGACACAGGTGGAAAAGAGGGAAGAGAATACGGAATATGAGATGTGGTGTTGAAGAAAGAGGGTGGTGGTGGTAGGCTCAAGCAAGAGGAGGTTAAGGGAAGAGTTTGCACTAATAATTTGTCGGAATGAGCTGCAGGATTTAATGGTTGTGTAGTGGTTGTGGTAGTATCCGAAAATCGTGGAAGTTGAAAAGATGGGATTCACGCAAAGGAGGTCGAAGGAAAGAGTGTACCCTGAAGTACTGCTGAAACAGATGGGGAGACGGAGGGAGTCATAATCCTCCAATTACCTCCTACTGATGAATAACCAGAGTCAGGAACAGAGGTGCCCTGAGATACCGCCATTGTGGACCCCAATCCCGGAGAAACAGCTGCTCTACGATCGACGTCCATCTGTATAAGCAAATGCTCGACCCTTTTGCTCGAATCAGAAAGCTCCATTAATGTTGTTTCGAGGAACCCCTGCCGCTCTTCCATCTGAATACGAAGCTCAACTTCCTCAGCTGTTGCCGGAAGAGGAAGTAAGACCAGCGTCCAACTGCCGCCCGCCGTATTTTTGTTTTTATCCACCATCGTTAATTGTGCCAAGAACAAAGCTTTGAATACCAATTGTAACGTTTACTAAAAAGAAATAGAAAGAATTTAAGGAAAAGATTCTGATTTTCATTCAATTGACACTTTACAATGAGCAGAGAATGTCCTTTAAGCTGGACAATGACAGATATTCCTAAAATAACAACCCAATTGAGGAGATAACACGTGTCCCTCTTTTAGAACCTTTCTTAAGCCTTCCCTCCTAAGGGCTAAAATGAAAAATAAATAAACTTAAGGGTTTAAAGAACCCAACTCTTTTCTAATTCCAATATCCGCTATTAACAAAATACTCCTAAGTCTTCTTCTTCAAGAGTGGTGATCTCAGATCGTCACATCGCGAAAAAAAAAATATTTGGAGTATCCGAGTTTTGATAAGTCCACTTGATCAATAATTGATACTCTTGAAAGAATTAATGTCTAATGTTTAATGTTAGCTTAGAAGTTGAACCACACCAAATGCTATGAAAGATAGTTTGGTACAAATGGAAAAAGGACCACAAAATGAATCGTGGGAATTATTATGTGGATTATCTTCCCTTCCCAACTTTAAAATAGTCTTATAAACATGCACCTGCTGTCAAAGAGCAATATACATGTATATTCCAAGTGGGATTTAACTCAATCTGGAGCTGGACAAAACCTGGTGAGAGTCCGAATAAGTACTGCCTTTTATAATGGTGGTCTCATCAGCACGTAAAATGTAAATCTGTTCGTCAAAACTCATTCCGCAGCTATCATGGCTAAGACATAGAGTTGGAATAATTTCTAGGAATAACTTGTAAGCACTAGTAGAACCACTAAGCGCTTATTAATGTACAGATGACAAAAACAAAAGCCATATATAACAAATATTCATGTAAAAGATATATGATAACAAAACTCGCAAATCACAGTAATATTTACGCACCAGTTTAGTGTCAACAAAGGTGATATCTACTGAATTTGACCTATCAATTTGCTTGACAAAGAACTTGGGATAAAACCTGACCATGATAGATACTAATCAGCAACACAACAAATGGTAATTAGTTTGACGATAACCCTACAACAAATGGTAATTAGTTTGGCTATGGAGTTGGTAGAAGAAAACATAAAGTTCCTCACGAACACAACGACTTACACTCCTTACAAAAGGATGGGTGCTAGAAAGGAACCAGTCTTGTCTCTTCAAAAAAATTTGCTCAGGATAATTAATCCAAGGAAATGTCCAGCGTAACCAGTAAAGGATTGTTTGTACGAGGGACAATGGATAATTAATCTCGAGATTAAATTTGAGATGAGTTTATTCTAGTTTAATTGGGACAATATTGCGTTGGAGGGTGGGAGAACAATCTCGAAATAACTAATAACTAATAAGGGATAACTTGTATCCCAATCAAACAACACATAAAAGTGAAAGCTAGTATTGAAAATAAATGTCCTATGAAAGGAGTCGACTAGTGACAGCTAAAACAGAATTGATCCCTCATATCACAAGTCCAGGACTCAAGTTTTTATGAAAGGAAAACAGAGGGAAAAGGATAAAACAAAACATGAATAAGTATTTAAAGAAGTTCCTAATCAAACAAGCTCAATCCCAAGTCCTCGTCGTCACTCTCCTCCTTTTTCTCCTCCTGCTAACACATAATCAATTACACACGTCATAATCTAAAAAAGAAAAATACAACGTTTTTGTCATCTGTTTACCAATCAAAAAACTTGTACATTCATAATAATATTGTGACTTTCTTACGTTTTTCTCCTCAGCGGCGGGAGCAGCAGCGGCAGCACCACCTCCGGCAACCGGCACAGCAACGGCAACGGCTGCACCACCGCCACCTGTCCCAACATTCAAGATGAGATCCTCGACGTCCCTCTTCTCAAACAGCTTCGCAAAAAGGCTCGGCCAATAGGACTCCACTGAAATATTGGCTGCCTTCACCACCGTAGCAATCTTCTCAGCCTAAAATTCCATGTTCCATATGAAAAACATTAGTTTTGATATGTAAGCAAAATTAATTAGCGGGTAACGAAAGATTATTACAGTGATGGGAATGCCATCATCGTAGAGAAGCAATGCAGCGTAGGTACAACCAAGTTCCCCAGCTGATGACATTTTTGCACGATCGATCTAAATCTGAAACTGGAAAGGCATGAGAAAAATATGGCAAAATCGCTTTGAAAAGGAAAAGACGTTACTATATAGAAGAGTGGTTAGTTAAGAGGTACGAAATAGTAGGGTGAGATCAAGCCTAATCAAGGCGTACGTTACGGATTACAGGTAGCCTAGGTGTTGCCACGAATCTAACGGTTTTACGCAGAAATAGCTTTCCTAACCTTGTTCAATATAATTCTGCTATTTTCCCAACTGGTGCAACTATCAATGTTTAAACGGAAAAGGGTTCAAAGCCCTAAACTATTGGAAAATGTTTAAATGTACCCTTCATTCATTTATTGGGCTAAAAATATTTTTTAATCCACTTTTTTAGTTCATTTATGTCCTTTAACCGTTAGATCAATGCTAAATTAAAAATAATTATTATTTAAATTTCACGTGGCAACTTTTTATTGGTCGAAATTAAAACATCTAACATATTAGAAAGACCTACCCATATCTACTCATTTTTCGGACTAACCCGACCCGAATACAAAGTTCAACTAAAAAATAGACGCCCCACTTCCTAACCACAATTTCTTCACGGGAAATTCTCCATTCTCTCGGATGGAGGTACTAATTCTATCTATGGAAGTATATTTTGATATTTCTAGTAATTTTGTTTTAGTTCAGTGGTTAGAAATGATCGTTTTCTTCCTGATAGTCACTACTGATGGCAAATTTTTGAACAGCGAATGGAAAAAAATTACTACTCCCTCAGTTCCAGTTTATGTGAACCTATTTCCTTTTTGGTTCGTTCCAAAAAGAATGAACCCTTTCTAAATTTAGAAATAATTTTGGTTAAACTTACAATTCTACCCTTAGTGAGAAGCTTTTATAACCACACAAATACTCTGAGCCTCTTTTTGAATTGTTTAGGACCACAAATTCCAAAAGTCTTCATTTTTTCTTAAATTCCGTGCCCAGTCAAACAAGTTCACATAAATTGGAACGGAGGGAGTAGTAACAGAGAAAGTTTGATGACTTTAATTTTTTATAGAGTTGCAATGAAACTCGTTCGAATCATTAGTTTTTCTTTGGAAAAATTCATTAGAAGTTTGTGAAAACATTTTGAATGCTAGGTTACAGGACACATCACCATATCCCTGTAGTATAGTGTTTCGGAGTTAGCAAATTTTTCATAATTGTTGCGATGTGGAAGTATAATTATCTGGTCTTGATTTTATTTTGATTAGATATGTTTATTTCAGATTATAATCAGCGATACATTGAAGAATCCATGCCCTTATGTTCCAATTGGTCTTTAAGAAGTACTTAATGTGAGTCGATGTGCGTGTAAGCTAATCCGGATACCACGATTATAAAAAAAAATAGAAGTACTTGATGCCCGTACATCACGGAGTTAGATGGAAGTGGGGCGTCTTTTTTGTTTAGTTGAACTTTTATTCGGGTCGGGTCAATGTTTGGGGCGGGTTGGTCCGAAAAACGGGTAGATATGAGTTAGTCTTTCTAACAAGTTAGATGTTTTAGTTTCGACCAATAAGAAGTTGCACGTGGATTTAAATAATTATTATTTTTAATTTAGCATTGACCTAACAGTCAAAGGGCATAAGTGAACCAAAAAGGTGGATGAAGGGGTATTTTTGTAAAAATATCACGGGGCGCCCTATTTAGGTGCCCCTCTTTAACCTGTACCCATTTTGTTTTTATGTTTGCACCGGTACCCGTTTTTTTGTTAAAAGCCTTTCGAAAAGACAATTTTACCCTTTTACAAGCAGTCAAGCCTACTTTTTCTTCAAGTAAACCCCATTCCTCTACTTCCATTCCTATACTTTGCAAATACTCTCTTTCTCTCTCTCTCCCGTTCTTCGCTTCTACGATCGTCATTATTTTTTGATATTCATCGCTTTAACTGTTTGTTCGCCAACAATATTACGTATAATCACAGGTACATTGAAGTACCTTTACGTTCTGGGTATTATTTTTTTTGTGATAGTCATGTTCTATAGGGTTTTTTTTTTTTGTGATATTCATGTTCGATAGGTTGTTAAGGGTTAGTTCTATAGTGATTTTTTGTCATGTATACCTTAATTTTATGGAGCTGATATTTTTTTATGTTTTTTTGTGTTTAATTATTGGTGTTAAATTTGTGCTTTGCTGAGTTTTTTTGTTTTGTAACTGGTTAACTTCAGCGTTTTAGCAGTTGATGTTTCGTTTTGTAGCTGATGTTTGGGAGTTTATGTTTTTGTTTTTTTTGGTAATATGCTGAAGTTTTTGAACGCGTGTGTCTGTTTTGTATCTTGTAACTGGTGAACTTTAGCTTGTTTTTGTTTAGGAGCTGAAGTTTTTTGTTTTGTTTTGGTGAACTTCAGCATATTGGGCGCTTAAGTTTTTGTTTTATTTTGGTAATATGCTGAACTTTTTGAACGTGTGTGTCTGTTTTAAATGAACATTTCTATAAATTCTTTAGCTAGGGAGCTGAAGTTTTGTATTTTGTATTTCAACTTGTTTTTGTTTTGGAGCTGAAGTTTGTGCTTTGTTTTGCTGAAACTTCAGCATATAGGGAGCTGAAGTTTTGTATTTTGTATTTCAACTTGTTTTTGTTTTGGAGCTGAAGTTTGTGCTTTGTTTTGCTGAAACTTCAACATATAGGGAGCTGAAGTTTTGTGTTTTGTACTTCAGCTTGTTTTTGTTTTGGAGCTGAAGTTTGTGCTTTATTTTGCTGAAACTTCAGCATATAGGGAGCTGAAGTTTTGTGTTTTGTACTTCAGCTTGTTTTTGTTTTGGAGCTGAAGTTTGTGCTTTGTTTTGCTGAAACTTCAGCATATAGGGAGCTGAAGTTTTGTGTTTTGTACTTCAGCTTGTTTTTGTTTTGGAGCTGAAGTTTGTGCTTTGTTTTGCTGAAACTTCAGCATATAGGGAGCTGAAGTTTTTGTTTTGTTTTTGGTGACCCTTTAACATATTGGGAGCTGAAGCTTTTTGTTTTATATTTGCTGATTTTGTCTTCTTTGAGATGATGTTTTTAACTGATATCTTTTACTTTCTTTCAACAGATGGCTTCTACAAATCCCACGGCACTTTCAAATCCTCCAGCAGCTAAAGCATCTAAAAATCGTACACAATCAAAAACTCCTTCAGTCCGTATTGTTCCTCCTATAAGAGCAAGGGAAAGGTATTTGGAGTTTCGAGATTGGTTTAACTGTCGTGCTTACTGGAAGGGTAACCACGATTTGAAGAGTTTGATCAAATCTTTCTTGACTCCTGCACAAGAAGAAAAGTTAACTAATGGTACTTTTCGATACATTTTGGCTATGGAGAACTTGAAATGCAGCATGAAGTTGGTTCATTGCTTGTGCCTTTCTCGTATATTCACCAATGATCGAGACTCCATTAGTTTCAAGATTTTTGGGCATAATGTATCGTTCACCCTTGAAGACTTTCACATTATGTGCGGTTTGAGGATCACCGCACATAATGTTGAAAAACCATCTAAACGCGAGAGCACGATCTTGAAGAGATATTTTGGTAAGTCTAAGGGTATGACCTTGAAGGACATTCAAGATTTTATGTCTCGTAATAAAATTCAGAAGGACGATGCAAATTTCAAACATGTATGCGAGAGTGATGAAGATGTAGTTAAACTGATGGAAATTCTTCTTGTGGAGTCTGTTGTATTTGGTAAAAATAATGAATCAACGGTACTAGAGGATTATGCAGCGATTGTCGAAGACGATAATGCTTGTGTTGCTTATCCTTGGGGCAGTGTCTCTTATGAGAAGCTCATTACTTCAATAAAACATGCATTGGATAACCAATCCAACGAACATTCAACAGAGTATACTATTGGTGGATTTCCATATCCATTGTGTGTTTGTATCTATGAGCGTTTCCCTGATCTTCGGAAGAGGTATATTAAAGAAGACGAGTACCTTGATTCTCCTCAGCTCCCTAGGATGTTACGTTATATATGTGTGGGAGAGCCCAAATATAAAGAACTTGAGAAATATTTCAGTAATCATTCTGTAAGTGAATTTTTTTTTTTATTTTTTGTAGTTTTGTTAATATGTTGATGTATTACTTTTATTTTATTTTTCATAAATGTAAAATTTAAGGTATTGGATAGAATTCCTACAGAAGAGAAATTGAATTCAATGCCTTTGATTGGATAATTGCCTTGCAGCCGGGTTCGTTCAAGGGTAGTTAATGCGGTTCCTTCAACTGGTGAATCACCACGTAGTCGTAGTCGATCAAAAGAAACTCGTCGAAGTTCAACTGTTGAATCACCTCGTACCCAGAATCGTTCTAACCGTTCGACAATGGTGTTTGATAATGAATTAGTCAATACAATATGTTCTGTAAGGTTTTTGTGCTGAATTTTTAGTTTTATTTTTGTGTGTTTTTTGTAAAACTACATCATGTTTTAAGCTGAAGTTTTGTTCTGTTTGTGCTTAACTTCAGCATTTTAGTATCTGAAGTTTTGTTCTGTTTTTCCTGAACTTCAGCATTCTAGTAGCTTAAGTTTTTGTTCTTTTTGTGATGAACTTTAGCATTCTAGTAGCTGAAGGTTTGTTCTATTTTTCTTGAACTTCAGTACTCTAGTAGCTGAAGTTTTTGTTCTCTTTTTGATGAACTTCAGCATTCTAGTAGCTGAAGTTTTGTTTTATTTTTCCTGAACTTCAGCATTCTAGTAGCTGAAGTTTTGTTCTGTTTTTCTTGAATTTCAGCATTCTAGTTGCTGAAGTTTGTTCTGTTTTTCATGAACTTCAGAACCCTAGTAGCTGAAGTTTTGTTTTTTTTCCTGAACTTCAGCATTCTAGTAGCTAAAGTTTTGTTCTGTTTTTCTTGAACTTCAGCATTCTAGTAGCTGAAGTTTTTGTTCTCTTTGTGATGAACTTCAGCATGCTAGTAGCTGAAGTATAGTAGTAGCTTAAGTTTTGTTTCTCTTTGTGATGAACTTCAGCATTCTTTTGTACCTGAAGTTTTGTTTTGTGTCTCTATACTAGAGGGTAACGAATGAGGTTAAAAGGCAAGCAGATGCAGAAAGAAAATTAATTGCAAAAGAAGTTGTTGCTCAGTTTAAAGAGGATGAGCGATCAGCTATTGTTGATGAAGTTTTTGGAAAAGTCAAGGTAAGCTAATTTATAGAGAAGTCTTTTTTTTATGTGCTAATGTTATTTTAGATTAATCATTGTTAGTAATTTTTTTCTAGGAATATTTTGATGAGAAGTTTCAAGAGTTGTTCAAGATTGTCGAGAAATCAAATGGAACAGATGATGGCTCCTTTATGAAGCCTCGACAATATGATAGGATGAATAACTCATTTGAGAATCTATCGGATATGAATGCTGCTCATGATGAAGCGCATCAAAATGTTACTTCTGTGATGAATGTTGCTCATGATGAAGCGCATCAAAATGTTACTCCTGTAAGAGTGGCTGTTGAAGGAGATCAACGTGTTGAACGACAATTTAACAACGAACATCCTATCGTTGATCAACCTAGCAAAGATGTAGTCGATGAACATTTATCAACTGTGAATGTTGCAAGCAAGAAAGGTCTAGATGATCAAGGTGTTGATTATGAAGGAGATGCACCAAGTGGTGATGGAGATCATGCACCTGTTGGTACTGAACAACGAACATCTTGTGATGCGTGTACCAATATTGAGAGAGGTAATCCGTTTGCAGATGCACTTGCTATTTGCACTGAAATCGCTTTGCTAGGTGAAGCGACACAGTAAATTCATATTACAGGAATAAAATTTCTCTCTCTCTCTCTCTCTCTCTCTCTATATATATATATATATATGTATGTATGATATATATAAGTCATTTATATGTCTCCCCTCTTTATGAACATGCAGTGGAAGTTAATAAAAGTAAAAAACTCTCTGATGATGATGAATTTAATGAAGATAGGGTTGATAAAATTCTTTCAGAAAATACTCAAATACTCCTTGATGTTGCTGCACAATTGAATGAAGCTGAAGCTGCTGATATCGACAAAAGCGTGCAGGAAACCATAGTGCGAGACAAATGTCAAGGTATTCTATAGATCATGAATTTATTAAATTTGATCCAAGTATATTTTTTACAGTTTGAAATTTAAATACTTTATTTTATTTTTTTTGTATANTTGAGACTATATGAAAAATGAGAAACACATATATTCACACATGTTGGCTCACAAACAGGTATGAATTGTGTTTGTATTATTTTATAAAATTTAGTCCGAATTATTTAAATTATTTTTTTTTCATGAAGTTATAGGCAAATTTAACCCTAGTGGAAGTGGATCTGTTCAAACACCATCTGTGAACTTAGACCAGGTAGTTATTTTCTGCAATTCAATTTACAAGTTATTTTGTTTTGCCTAATGTGTGTTTTGTATCAGTTGTATTGATGTATATATTTTCCTTGCTTTTGCAGATATCATCTGATGCATCACAACTTCTTCCAAATCCTAAAAAAAGGAAGATTTTCAATTCTCCTAATGTTATGAGGGACACCAGTGATATTTCCAACTTCAACATATGTTCATTTTCAATGGGTAGTACAGAAGGGACTATGGAATTTCCCCCTGCTGCTGAACAACAGCAGTTAGCTGTGATGGAACAGCAGGGAGTTGTTGAAGTAGGTGCTAGCATGGCTGTGGAATCTTCCCCTGCTGCTGAAATGCAGCAGTTAGTTGTGACGGAACAGCAGGAAGAGCAACCAAAAAGAAAACCAGTTAAAAAAGAGAAAAGGATTCGTCTGGAGAGTATTTGGTTGAAATCTCCTTATGTTGTTCCTAAACAAAAGCGAAGGGGGCAAGATTGGAAAGAAGGAAAGACTGCACGAAGGTGTCCCTTCCATTATGTTAGTCGAGACAGTGGAATTATTGGAAAATTTGATGACTGGCTGAAGAAGGATGATAGTCAATATAATTCCAATCCATTCAGATTAGCTAGAATGCTCATTCCAAAGTCGTTCTTTACCGAGCTTGTGGATCCTAACTCTGATCTTTCGAATGAAGTAAGTTATTAAGTTTGTTTTTTTATTTAGTTTTCAACTGTATTTCTCAAAATCTCAGGTTATTTTTATAGTATAGAAAGCAGGACATAACTTAAGCATATTTTTAGTGCTGAAGTTTAGCAATTTAAACTAAAACTTCAGCTTGTTTATGCTAAAGTTTTGGAAAATGAACTAAACAACTTCAGCATTTATGCTGAAGTTTTGACATGCAGTCTCTANAAATTTACTTTTTGATCAGTACATGAATAAGCTAGGTACTGTTCACCCTACAGATGACAAAACGGAAAAAATTTTAAAAAAGAGGGAAAAGTTAAAAAGTAAATCAAAGAGAAAGAGTACATATAAAGAAGAAGAGGAAGCGGTGTTTCAGAAACTTACAGAGTATACTTGGTTTGAAGATCAATCAACTGGTGAAATGGTGACTAACTATGTAAGAGGCACTGACCTCTCATGTGGGATCTCATGGGCATGTGCTGAAAAAGTATTTTTTCCATTTCGACTTCCGCCAACAGGGAAGCAGACGTCAATGCACTACTTATTTGGAATTCTGAGCTTTAAAGAGAAGATTATATATGTGTATGATTCCTTAAAAAATCAATCATNAAGTGAAAAATTCTCTGATGATGCTGAATTTAATGAAGATAGAGTTGATAAAATTCTTTCAGATAATACTCAAATACTCCTTGATGTTGCTGCACAATTGAATATAACTGGAGCTGCTGATATCGACAAAAGCGTGCAGAAAACCACAGTGCGAGATAAATGTCAAGGTATTCTATAGATCATGAATTTATTAAATTTGATCCAAGTATATTTTTTACAGTTTGAAATTTAAATACTTTATTTTATTTTTTTGTATATTTTTTATTATTATTTAGAAGGATTGGATGCAGCTTCAAAAGAAATGAGTGAGATTCTGAGGCTATATGAAAAAGGAAAAATACATCTATTCACACATGTTGGCTCACAAACAGGTGTGAATTGTGTTTGTATTATTTTATAAAATTTAGCCAGTATTATTTAAATTAATTTTTCTTGCATGAAGATATAGGCGTATTTAACCCCAATGGAAGTGGATCTGTTCAAACACCATCTGTGCACTTAGACCAGGTAGTTATTTTCTGCAATTCGATTACAAGTTGTTTTGTTTTGCCTAATGTGTGTTTTGTATCAGTTGTATTTATGTATATATTTTCCTTGCTTTTGCAGGTATCATATGATGCATCACAACTTCTTCCAAATCCTAAAAGAAGGAAGATTTCCATTTCTCCTAATGTTATGAGGGACACCAGTGATATTCCCAACTTCAACATATGTTCATTTTCAATGGGTAGTACAGAATGGACTATGGAATTTTCCCCTGCTGCTGAACAACAACAGTTAGCTGTGATGGAACAGCAGGGAGTTGTTGAAGTAGGTGCTAGCATGGCTGTGGAATCTTCCCCTGCTGCTGAAATGCAGCAGTTAGTTGTGACGGAACAGCAGGAAGAGCAACCAAAAAGAAAACCAGTTAAAAAAGAGAAAAGGATTCGTCTGGAGAGTATTTGGTTGAAATCTCCTTATGTTGTTCCTAAACAAAAGCGAAGGGGGCAAGATTGGAAAGAAGGAAAGACTGCACGAAGGTGTCCCTTCCATTATGTAAGTCGAGACAGTGGAATTATTGAAAAATTTGATGACTGGCTGAAGAAGGATGATAGTGAATATAATTCCAATCCATTCAGATTAGCTAGAATGCCCATTCCAAAGTCGTTCTTTACCGAGCTTGTGGATGCTAACTCTGATCTTTCGGATGAAGTAAGTTACTAAGTTTGTTTTTTGATTTAGTTTTCAA
>MDKJ01021497.1:0-23343 GCA_005239525.1 Nicotiana knightiana
AGATTTATATTTGCAACGCCCGTTTAGTCTTTACAGAAGACATAGTTGAGCGTGATCAGGTACCGAGTCTCGGCCTCACCTAAAGTTCAACTAACATAGTAAAATGGAAATTGCGTACCTTGCTCTTCTTGAACTAAGACCCCACTTACCGCGACATCCGAGACTGCCAGATATTGTAGAGTTTCTCATCCTCTTTCGGGGTATGAAGCAATAGTGGGATCGAGAGATACCGTTTTAACTCTTCCAATACATGTTGGAATTCCAGAGTCCAAGCGAAATTTCTCTTCTTTTTGAGCAGTGAGAAGAGCCTATGAATTCAATCTGAAGACCTCGAGATGAACCGGCCCAAGGCAATTATCTGCCCTATCAATTTTTGCATGACCTTAACGTTGTCCACGATTGTGATGTCTTCGATTGCCTTGATTTTATCGGGGTTGATTTCTATTCCCCGATTCGACACCATAAAGTTGAGGAACTTGCCCGAGCCGACCCCGAAAGCACATTTCTCGGGGTTGAGCTTCATGCTGTATTTTCTCAATATGTTGAAAGTTTCATGCAAATGTGTTAAATGGTCCTGTGCGGGCAGAGAATTAACTAGCATATCGCCAATATATACATCCATTGATTTACCTATTTGCTCTTCGAACATTTTGTTCACTAGGCGTTGGTAAGTAGCACCAGCATTTTTAGTCCAAAAGGCATTACGTTATAACAATATGTGCCATATTTAGTGATGAATGAAGTCTTTTCCTGATCCTCCAGGTTCATTTGAATTTGATTGTACCCGGAGTAGGCGTCGAGAAAACTAAGGATCTCTTGGCCGGTCATGGCATCGATCATGCGATCGCTATTTGACAGAGCAAAAGAGTCTTTGGGACATGCTTTATTTAAATCTTTATAATCTACACACATCTTAAGTTTGTTCCCCTTTTTAGGGACCACAACTACGTTTGCTAACCACTCAGGATATTTTACTTCTCGAATGGATCCTATTTTGAGAAGTTTGGTTACCTCGTCCTTGATGAATGCATATTTTACCTCAGACTAGGGCCTTCTCTTTTGTTTTACTGGTCTAAACTTCGGGTCCAGACTCAATAGATGTGTTGTTATCTCCGGTAGGATCCCTGTCATATCTAAGTGGGACCAAGCAAAACAATCTATATTATCTATAAGAAATTTAATGAGTTTTTTCCTGAGTTTGGGGGTTAACCCCGTACCCGGGTATACCTTTCGCTCGGGTAGGTAATCGATCAATATAACCTATTCTAGCTCCTAGACTGTTGATTTGGTGGCGTCGAAATCTTTGGGAATAATTAAGGACCGGGGGATCTAGTAATTGTCATCCTCTTCTTTCATTCCCTGCTTTTCCGACTGAGTCGAGGCTAGTGTTGTGGTTGCTATTTGGCCTCTGTTTCCCTTTGACCTCCGATCCTTTTGTTGTCGAAAGCGTCGATATCAATTTACCCCATCTACCGCGAACATTTCTTTTGCAGCACGTTGTTCCCCATATACCGTTTTCACTCCATCCGGCGTTGGGAATTTCAGCATTTGGTGGAGAGTCGAAGGGACTGCCCTCATGTTGTAAATCTAGGGTCTTCCCCCGTTGTACCTCATGTCGACCTCGATTACATGGAACTTGGTTTCTTGTATAGTCCCAGCTATGTTCACCGGTAAAATGATTTCACCTTTAGTTTTTTCGCTGGCCATGTTGAAACCATTCAGGACCCGAGCTGCAGGTACGATTTGATCTTATTGGACCCTGGATCAATTAACATACACTTAACCTGAATTTTATTCATAAGGATAGAAATTACCAGAGCATCATTGTGGGGTTGAGATATTCCCTCTGCTTCCTCATCGTTGAATGATACGGTGCCTTCTGGCACATTATTTCGGGTCCGTTTTTCCTTTGTAATGGATACTTTGGTGCGTTTGAACACGGGCCCTTGTGGAATATCGACCCCACCAACGATCATATGGAACACATATTGTGGCTCTTCTTGTTCATTTTTTCCTGTTGGCGTCCCTTTCTCTGAAATGGTTTTTGGTTCGATCGCTTAAGAAATCTTGAAGGTGGCCCTCGTTGAATAGACGCGATACCTCCTCCCTCAGTTGTCTGCAGTATTCAGTTCTGGGGCCATGCGTGCCCTGATACTTGCACATTAGATTGGGGTTTCTCTGGGAAGGATCAGTTTGTATGGATCTGGGCCATCTAGTATCTTTGATTCTCCCAATTGCCAATACAATACCTGACGCGTCGATATTGAAGTTGTACTCCGATAATCGTGGTGCCTCTGTGTGATCAGCATGCTTATCGAAAAAACTTTTGCTCATGAGTTCCCTATAACTCTGTCCTCGATTGCCCATTCGATAATTTTGAATAGGATTGTGTCCGGGGTTGTCGTTTGTGCGATCTGCGCTGTACGACTGATATTGGTCTCTATTCGACTGAGGTTCCCTATCAATATCCCGATGGTTTCTGCCTACGGGCATGTTCGAATATAATGAACCGGAAGGGGTTCCCAACTGGTCATCCTCGACTCTGATCTTCAACTGGTACCGATTATGTACATCGGCCCAGGTTACTGCTGGATATTTAATTAGATTCTGCTTCAATTTGTGATGCTATCGAACTCCGTTCGTTCAACCCCTGAGTAAAGGCTTGAATAACTCAATCGTCTATGACTGGTGGTAATTCCATGTGTTCCATTTGGAACCGAGACACGAACTCCCTTAGCATATCATTATCCTTTTGTTTTACTTTGAAAATGTTTGATTTCCTCGTCGCAACCTTTATTGCCCCGGCATGTGCCTTTACGAAAGAATCTACAAGCATAGAGAATGAGTCGATGGAATTTGGCGGTAGATTGTGGTACCAGATCATTGATCCCTTCGATAGAGTTTCTCCAACTTTCTTCAGTAGAACATATTCGATCTCATCATCTTCCAAATCATTTCCTTTGATGGCGCACGTATAGGAGGTGACATGCTCGTTGAGATCGGTGGTCCCATTGTACTTAAGGAAATTTCGGCATACAAAATTTCTTCGGAATGGGTTTCGGAGCCGCACTTGGGGGGGGGGGACAGCTTCTGCACAAACGTCTTTGAGTCCATTCCTTTAAAATCGGCGGTGCTCCCGGTATTTGGTCAACCCGGGAGTTGTACGTTTCTACTTTCTTATCAATTGCCTCAATTTTCTTTTCTCCTGATTCAATTCGTTTAGTGAGTTCCTCGAGCATTTTCATAACGGCGGGATAAGTCCCTGATTCATTGGCGTTTGACCTTTCTAGCACTGGTTTGGTTCGGCGGGCGACTTCCAGTTTGACCCCACTCGGCGTTCGATGATGATTTTGTAGCTGTGCAATATCATCTTGTTGAGCTTGTAACATCTCGAATATTACTTGGCGGCTAACTCCTCCATCTCCTCCGCCCTGGGTACCTCGACCACCAGATTGGACTTCTCTACATATGCTTCCTTTGGGATCAGTGCCCAAATTTAAGTTTAAGGCGATGTGCGAATTGACGTCGACCGGGTTGGCAATTGGTGCTCCTTCGAGATCAGCATGAGGCACCTCGACCCCTGGAGCAACTATATTTTCGTTTTTCCCGTGAAATCCGAGGCTGTTTTCACCATGTGTGGGTGCTATTTGTGAATTTGACATGTTTTATCCTGAAACAAAAATACTTACAAGAACAAGCATAAAGTAATATGTGTTATTGGAATCGATATTAAGCAATCACGGTTATCCTTAGCCCCACGGTGGGCGCCAAACTGTTTACCCTAAAATTTGGATAACAATTAAATTTATATTGTGATTTTAAGGATATGTGGTTTCACTCAACACCAATTAATAAATATGAAGATAAATGACAGAATTGAATTATAAGTAAAGCAAACCAGTGTTCGAACAGGACTTCAGCCTTCGAGTCGAAGTACTCTCGAGCTGATAAGTGCGAGAACATTAGGAAAATAGAGTAAACTGATGAACAATAGTGTAAGTGAGAAGGAGATGATTGTATTGCTATAATTCCTGTTAATAATGGTCCTTACAAATGATTGGAACTTCTCTTTAAATAGCAGGGGAATTCTACTTATGGTATAACTCTAATTATAATAGAAAATACATAATTAGCTAATTAAACGCTTCTGATTTGATCCATTCCGAGATTTACGCCACGATCCTCGACCAGTTACGGATATCTCGCTCTTCTGTTATTAAGTCATCTCCGATATTACTCGGTGCCTGTCTCTCTTGACTTAGATAGCTACCAACCTCGATCTCGAACTCAATGCCTCAAAATTGTGATTTAGTCGAAGCCGACCTTCGATGCAAACTCCAGTCTCGATTAGATAGTGAAATCGAATGGCCCCGATTTCAACCATATACGTTATTATGAGGAGGTAATAAGCAAGGACATTAAGTCTAAAGACAAATTCATAAAAAAAACTCACATGCCAATACAATGATATTGAGCGACGAATAAAGCAACAACAATAATAGAGGAACAAAAGGAGAAAAAAATTGATATAAAATATAGAATGATAAGATATATTAAAATTTAAATTAAAAAGTATTTTTGAGTTATGACGAGAAAAATTATACATATGTATAATACCATGTAACTTAAATTTTAATAAATAAAGCCATAAACGAATAATATTAGGCAATAAAAGAATTTAAAGCAATAAAGTATAAATTTAAAAAATAGTTAACTTAATTATTATATCAAATGCCTCTTATTTCTTATTTATACAAATATGAAATAATAATTGAGTTTACAAGGGTTTCGTAATTTGACGGCTGAAAAGAACTAAAGTAAGCTTGCGCGAAGGAATCTAAATAAAGCCAAGACTATCAAATCTTTACTTTACTACTACTCACCTTTAGAAAAGAAAAAAAACCACTACTGTGGCACTGCCCGGGGTCAGGAAATTCTCACGGGCACATTCACTCCTTTTGCTCTCCATGCCTTTAATTAAACCTTTTTTTTTTCTAGCTTTTGTTTAGGTCACGGTTTCCCCGAGTTCTTTTTTCTTTCTCCCTCCTATAATTTTTGTTTCTTTAGGCTATGCAAAATTTATAGAGTAAAACAAAGGGAACATTAAAACAACAACTTGTTTAATCTTCAACTCACATCCTCATTTAATATTCTCTTTCTTCTTCTTCTTTAAATAAAGGTTCCATAGCTTGAAAAATCCATCTCAAAGACCCTTTTCTTCTTCCTTTCTCTCCAAGATTTTTCTTACTAGAGAGGAGAATATATTCTCTTCCCAATACAAGGGAACATAAGAAATCTTTTTATCTTCTTCTTTTTACCTTTTCATCTTATATATATATAAGAGCCCAAAATTTTGATTCTAATTAGCTTATATCAAATTTATTAATGGGGTTTTCCAAAAAGGCAACTAGTCATCATCCAATGGATGGAAGTATTAAAGAGTCAGAAACCAAAGGATGGATTATTGCAGGAATTGCATTAAGGAGTCCATTGAAGCCCATATTCACAATCAAGAATAAGAACAAACATGTTGAAGAAGAAGAAGAAGAAGAAGAAGAGGAGTTTTCGACTACTCCAACGTACGAGGAATCTAGGTTACCATCAACAAAGTTAACATGTCCACCTGCTCCTAAGAAGAGAAAAACTTCTTCAAGGTGTAACTATAACGGTCATGCTAGGGCACTCTTTCATCCCCCACTAGATTTGGAAACTGTTTATATACGCAGAGTTGAATTTTGAATTAAGTACTCCATCACTTAGAAAGATGATTAAACTGATTTTAATCTAATTATTTTGTTTTCAGTTTAGTCTCTCTTTGTTATGATCAAATTACTACTTACCACCTAGCTTCTAATCTTATTTGGTTTCCATGATTTCGTGTATACAAGGTTCTCTATGTATAAATAAATAATTTCATCTACGTACCATATTTCTGCCTCCTTTCCCACTTTACGTTGAATTATTATTATTAGTTTAA
Organism: Nicotiana knightiana; assembly: GCA_005239525.1. Taxonomy (NCBI): domain Eukaryota; kingdom Viridiplantae; phylum Streptophyta; class Magnoliopsida; order Solanales; family Solanaceae; genus Nicotiana; species Nicotiana knightiana. The sequence continues at coordinate 5,978 of MDKJ01021497.1, forward strand.
CACTTATCGTAAATACTTAAAAGTGTCTTTCAACTATTTCGGCCAGTAACTTGGCCTCCAAAGTGACATCTCTCCTATTTTCTAATGACTGTTTTGTAATTTATAAGCCTTTTAGTACCAAAAAGGAAAATAAAATTTCAACACTTAATACTTATTAACTACATTTGATAAGCTAGATCAAACGAACCGTTTCTTCTTATTTCGTTTCTCAAATGGTCCATATTTATAACCAGAGACGAACTCAGGATTTTTATAGGACGGGACACAATATTTTGCTCACCCGTTGTCCCTATAGGTTTTTAGCGTTCAGGGTACCAAATACTTTAAATTAACTATTTTTAAGGTATGTACATATACATATACATGATTTCTGCCAAAGCTTACGAGGTCCGATGACCCCTCATCTGCCTCTGTTTATAACTCGTGAGTTCTTTTGTTGCCTTCTTCCTCCATGCTTTTTGCACCAAATCAAAAGAAATTAAAGGGGAAGAAAAACAAGAATTATGTTATCTTTTTTCCTTCTTCATCTAAATTATAACAGCAGCTGGTACTATTTCTCCTTGAGCTTGAAAATGAAGGTAGATACATGCACATGCAAGTCAAAATGACGATATATGTTGAAAAAAGACGTTATATACACACTGATTTTACATAATCATTATAATTTAACCTATTATAGTTTATTAAATACTGTTTTTCAAATTACTAATTAATTCAAACATATCATCTCATAATTATGTAAATATTTTTTTACAATGATTAAACTCATAGTGTGGAAATTGAAAGCCCTTTATATATTCTTTCACTTTCTTTTTCACACAAGGAATGAGAATGAGATGCTGGCTGCTGGGAACAAAACAATAGAGATGCTTTAAAGCTGATTGACTATGACAAACCTCTCATATATACAATCAACACATCAGCAAATTATCCTTTTACAATCTTTCATTATCTTCTTGAGTCTTTATTTATTAATTGTCCCACATGCACAACAAGTTTCTCTCTGCTGCTTTTGCCATAATTAAGTTTTGTAACCAAAAGACAAAATACTAATCAAGGTGTACGGACCATTGGATTAGAATCCTAGGTAAACTTATTCTTTAATAAAAAACCTAATTCATCTTTCTCTCCCCTTCACTCTAAACAATTCATTTCAATGTCATATTAGTTTTTTTTTATTTTACGGATTAATTAAGTTGTATGCACTAATCGTCTAAATTAAGATTTTTAAATATTATCAATGAATTTTCATTTATAATATATAGTAGTAACTGTTTAAGCATAATTTTTTTTTATTAAGTTACCTAGTGATGTTTCATATGAGTAGAAATTTACCTGTGATATGATTGTCTAAATACTTTTTTAGAGCCCAAAATTACTTGACGCCTTATTAGAAAAAAACTTTTGATGGTCAGACAATTGATCAACAAAATGAGTTTCTCCAGATTATTGTGTCACTCGAACTGGATCAGAACTCATTTCCTAAACTCATGTCCTACGGTATATATCTTTTATACATCCAAATAGGGTATACAAACCGAACTGAAAAACTGCATTAAATTGAAAAGTCAAATTAGATTGATTAAAAAATTTGACTAAATTTGGTTTGATTTGGTTTAGTATTAAGTAAAAAAACCCAAACCAAACCGACATATAAATATATAATTTTTATATATACTTTTAAGATTTTATATAGAATTTTCTTTAAAAAATGTCCAGAAATATTTGGGATTCTCTTGCGAGATATAATATTTAATCGAATATGAATTGTTTCATATTTATTAAACCTTAAATAATGGGTTGTATGATCACTTTCTTATCAAATATTACTGAAAGACGTCAATCTCTTTAGTCCTCCATATTCATATGTCAAGATCTATTAAATTCTCTTATATCTTTTTCAAATTTGAAGTGGTTTTTATTATTTAGGTATCATATAGATCTTTAAGTTTAATTACTAAATTCGCTAACCTTGAAAGTGTACATCAACGAAAAATTATTGTGGACGACTAAAAAAATAACTATCATATGTTACTAAGAAAATTCTTCCATAAGAATATATTAATAAATAATATGTTTGTCAAGTTTTTAAATTTTTACTAAATATATATTTACTTATAAAAAATTTAACAAAGTAAGATTGAAATAATATTTAAGTAAAAAAAACTCTGAGAAAACCCGATAAAATCGAACTAATTCAAACCGATATAGTTGGTTTGATTTGATTTAGATAAAAACTGAACTAATTCGGTCCATGTACACCTTACATCCAATCCTCTGAAATTATATAATCTAATTCGAATCACATTTAAATTGTTCTCATTCGAACTTCAGGCTAACGTAGTCTTGCAAACAAGATAATTGGGGAGGAGGGGGAGAGAAAGAAAGAGAGAGTTTGGTTTTGATTGATTAATTAGAGTTTGGTACCTTTATCTTTTTAGGCTTAGATATACAATGACCTATTTTAACCTACTAATATAAATTAATTATACCGTACTAGCGTCATGTTTTTTTGATTGGTTTGTGGAATGTTAATCACAAAGTGGCAGTAAAATACACCATTAATTATTTAGTTAAATGAGTGGGAACATTGAGACGGATCAAGTTGAGCACATTAATTCTTTTGATAAAATACTGGTTTATGGACAAGGGGAGTTCACCTAATATAAGGCTTGTCAATTTGTGTACACCAATAAACAAAAGAATTCTTGGGATCAGAGACAATGAAGAGGCAATTGTTTTTCAACACGTATTCAGAAAAAATAGTTCTATGTATTTTATTGTACTTGGCATGTAGTGAGCTCTCCTTATTGGGGCTTAAAGATAAGATTATGAAATCTTTTGAATTTTGATGCAATTATTGGAGACAAGCACATGAGGGGAACTTCTGATATACTTTACATTATTATAATTTTTAATTTATTAAGTGACCATTGATTTTTGAGTCATTCTTCAGCCTCTACTGGCCTTTTTTGCTAATGCAAAGAAGAAATGCAAGTGTATCAAAATTTTTAGGCTCTTTCTTTTGTGGTGTCCATCATTAACTTTTTACAAATTTGAATTTAAGAAAATGACATTTTTAATTCTCTAATGTATAAATTATAAAAGTGAATTTTCCATGCGTAAAATAATAAGCAAGGTCATAATATAAGCATAAACTTTAATTACATATCATGATCTTGAACATGATAACCTTACATATAATCGTTATAGAAAACGTACCTGAAACGGAAGTCATTATCGTAAAGCAGAAGCGTTAATTGGTAAGTTCGTTTCTCACCCTCTTGCCCTAGCTTTACGTTACCGCCGCTTTTAGTGATGGAAGAAAAAGAAAATACGGTACACCTAATGGGTGGGGAGAGGACCAATTTATAGAGGTTCTCATTTAATCTGGTACATCCATCAAGTAACCGATTGGACGGATGAAATTTGATCATAATTAAATATTAATTATGGGCCCTAAACCTATTGGGCCACATACACGTAAGAAAATAACTTACATTCTCCCACTTGGCCCAATAATCACATAATATTAATATTTAATAGTATAACCATTAGTTGCGCATAAACAGATCTCTTCTATAACGTCCATCAAAAATACCATAATACGATAAACTACTAAATGTGAGTCATGGCTGTTATACATAATTTGTCTACATACTATCTTCTATATACTACAACACTAGTAACGCATCGTACCGGGTCCATAAGCTATAAAAAATTATGGTCCACAATAATATCTCATTGAGACTTATCCTGTAACATCTCAAAACAATAATGTGCACCGCTATGAGAAACAGGAATTATTAATATATATATCATAAACATATAAATGAGCTCAGAGTGTCAAAACATAATAAATACATCAATCATAAATACATCCAAGACCCATTCTATGTACATGTTCTTTAAATATCTTTAGTTGTAAACCTTTCGATAATGGATCTGCAATCATGAGATCAGTTCTAATAAGCTCAAGTGACACTCTTTGTTTCTGAACTTCCTCCTTGATGTTAAAGTACGTTAATTCCATATGTTTGGCACATTTGGAGTACTTATCGTTCTTGGAGAAAAATACTGCTGCAGAATTATCACAGTAAATTTTCAGCGGCTTGGTAATGTTGTCGACAACCCCAGGTTCTGAAATAAAGTTTCGCAGCCATAATGCATCAATTATGGCTTCAAAAACGTGCCACAAATTTTGCTTCCATCGTGGATGTAGCAATGACAGACTGTTTGGCACTCTTCCACGATATTGCTCTTCAGCCAATTGGAACAAATAACTAAACGTGGATTTTCTAGTGTCAATACATCCAGCGAAATCTGAATCCGAGTATCCAACAACTTCCAAATGCTTGGATATCCTATACATGAGCATGTAATCCTTCGTTCCTTTCAGGTACCTCAAAACTTTCTTTGCAGCTTTCTATAGGATGCCTCACCCATATCTTTCATTTCAAAATTCTTAGAGAGAAAATCTTTAGTCTCACGCAATATGCCTAAATCATTAGCAGCAAGTAGAATATCATCAACATATAGGACTAAAAATATAAACTTTCTCCCACTGATCCTTTGGTATATACACCGATCAACGGTATTTTTCACATTCAAAAAATGTTATGGTATCATTAAACTTTCGTTCTACGTCATTCTTAGGGCATTGCATGAGACTAAATTTCTCCCCTTTTTAATTGGGACAATTCCTGTTGAACAATTGTTCATGTTAAATCTCTCCAGACCTCTTTCGATATAGCCTTTCTGAGACAATCCCAATAATTCTTGTGATCTATCACGGAATATTTCTATTCTTATCACATAGGATGCCTTACCCATATCTTTTTTCAAAATTCTTAGAGAGAAAATCTTTAGTCTCACGCAATATGCCTAAATCATTAGCAGCAAGTAGAATATCATCAACATATAGGACTAAAAATATAAACTTGCTCCCACTGATCTTTTGGTATATACACCGATCAACGATATTTTTCAGAAATTCAAAAGATGTTATGGTATCATTAAAATTTCGTTCTACGTCATTCTTAGGACATTGCATGAGACTAAATTTGTCCCCTTTTTGAATTGGGACAATTCCTGCTGAACAATTGTTCATGTTAAATCTCTCTAGTACTCTTTCGATATAACATTTCTGAGACAATCTCAATAATCCTTATGATCTATCACAAAATATCTCTATTCCTCTCACATAGGATGCCTCACCCATATCTTTCATTTCAAAATTCTTAGAGAGAAAATCTTTAGTCTCACGCAATATGCCTAAATCATTAGTAGCAAGTAGAATATCATCAACATATAGGATTAAAAATATAAACTTGCTCCCACTGATCTTTTGGTATATACACCGTATTTTCCACAAATTCAAAAGATGTTATGGTATCATTAAACTTTATTTACCATTGTCGTGAGGCTTGTTTAAGTCCATATATTGACTTCTTCAGTTTACACGCCATTTGAACTTTTCCTTTAGTTTCGAAACCCTCTGTTTGGTCCATATAAACTTCCTCCTCAAGATCTCCATTAAGAAAGACAGTTTTTACATCCATTTGGTGTAACTCTGAATCATAATGAGCCACCAAAGCCATAATAATTCTTAACGAGTCTTTCTTTGAGACCGTTGAAAATGTCTCTTTATAATCAATGCCTCCTTTCTGAGTATAACCCTTGGCAACAAGTCTGGCTTGTATCGTTCAATATTGCCATTTGAATCGTGTTCGGCCTTAAAGACCCATTTACACCCGATTCTTTTAGAACTTTCTGGAAATTCAACAAGATCCCAGACTTTATTATTCCATGGATTTTAACTCTTTCTTCATGGCATTAATCCATTTGTCAGACTCATTACTTTCTATGGCTTGTGAAAATGAAATCGGATCCTTATTAAGACCAATGTCAAAATCTGACTCTTGCAAATAAACCACGTAATGATCTGAAATAGCCTATTTTCTAACTCTTTGAGATTTTCTTAATGGCAGTTCTTGTAGTTCATTTGTGTCAGAAATTTGTGAGTTAGTTTCTTCATGAAGTGTTTCATCCAAATGTTGCTCGGTGTTGTCCAAGTGTTCTTCAACAACTTGAACAATATTTGGTATTTGTGCGGAAGTAGGCACATTTCTGGGTAATAAAATATTGACCCTCACCTCTTTTATTTCCACACTTTTCTTTTCAACACTCCCACTAACTTCATCATTCTCAATGAATCTTGCATTACCGGTTTCAATAATTCTCGAACTATGGTTTGGACAGTAAAACATATACCCTTTAGATTGCTCTAGGTAACCAATAAAGCAACCACTTACTGTTCGAGAATCTAATTTCTTTTCTTGTGGATTATAAACTCTAGCTTCCACTGGGCAACCCCAAACATGCAGGTGCCTTAAACTAGGTTTTCTTCCTATCCACAGTTCAAAATGGGTCTTTGGAACTATCTTACTAGGAAACCTGTTTAATAAACATATAACGGTTTTAAGAGCATACATCCACAATGATTTGAGTAATGAGGAATTACTTATCATGCTCCTAACCATATCCATAAGTGTTCGATTACACCTTTCTGCAACACTATTTTGTTGAGGTGTTCCTGGCATAGTATACTATGCACATATGCCACGTTCCTCGAGGAACTTTGCAAATGGACCCGGACACTGTCGTGATTCATTTTATTTTTCATAATATTCACCACCTCTATCTGACCTAATAATTTTCACCTTTTTATCTAATTGACTTTCAACCTCATTAACAAACACCTTGAGAGCATCTGTTGCTTGAGATTTTTCTTTCAGCAAATAGATGTATCCATAACGTGAAGAATCATCGATAAAAGTGATAAAATATTTCTCTCCACCAAAAGATGGAAAATCAAAGGGTCCACAAATATCGGTGTGTGTAATTTCAAGAAGTTGTGTGCTTCTTGTGGAACCTCTCTTACTATGCTTGGTTTGCTTTCCCTTAATGCAATCCAACCATATAGTAAGATCAGTAAAATTTAGATTCGGAAGAATCTCATTCTTTACTAATCTTTCTACCCTTTATTTGGATATATGACCCAAATGTCTATGCCACAAGTAAGCAGAACTTTCATATAGTGAACTATGTTTAATTCCAACATTATGTTGAACATTAAGAAGGGATTCAGAAAAACCAATATCAAGTTTCAAACATCCATTTCCAAACTTTAAATCAAATCCAAAAACATCAAGTCTTGAAAGAGAAATCAAATTCCTAAAAATTGAAGGTACATAAAGAGTCTGTAATAGATCAAGGTGACGTCCAGTCTCCATGATCAAACGATAAGTCCCTATGCCTTCAATTGGATCCTTCATACGATTTCCCATTAACAAGAAATTCTTATTTGGATTTGTAGTTTGGATCGTAAGGAATCCCTGCAACGTAGTAGATACATGAGCAGTTGCACCAGAATCAAACCATCAAGTATTATTAGGAACTTCTACTAAATTTGATTCGAAACATACAAAAACACTAACTGTACCTTTCTTTTTGAACCAAGCTTTACATTTCAGGCAATCTTTCTGATAGTGTCCTTCCTTATTACAGAAACGGCACGTATCTACCTTATGTTCCTTGTTAGCATCCCGTGGAGCTTTAGCAGGTGCGTTCTTCTTCTTGAACTTGTTGGCTCTCACTTTAAGTCCTTTACCAGCTCCGTGACCCATGAGGTTAATTGAATGACTCCCTTGTTTCTTAAGTCTCGACTCCTCCTGAGTAAGCATACTGGACAATTTACTAACATTCCACTTATCCTTAATAGTGTTATAGTTAATTTGAAAAGTTCCATACCTAGGAGGCAACGAGTTCAGAATAAACTGAACCAAGAAGGAGTCATCCACTTTCATCCCCAAGGTCTGAAGTCTTGCTGCAATGTTAGTCATCTCGATGATATGGTTTTGCATACTACGCGACCCATCAAACTTCATGGTCATGAGTTCATCCATTAGTGTACCAGCGAGAGACTTATCTGCAGAACGAAAACGTTCTTCCACAAACGCCAGGTATTCCCTGGCACTTTCTGTTTGTGGAATAGTACTCTCAATGTTGTTAGCAATATTCATTCGCATAAACATAAGGCTTAGCCTGGTAGAGCGTTCCCATGTTTTATGGAAAGACTTCTCATCCGCACTGCTCGAATCAGTAATGGCAGCGGGCTTATCATTTAGCAGAGTCAAGTCAAGATTCATCACACCTAAGTGGAACTGGACTTGTTCACGCCATTCAGCGAAGTTCAATCCGTTGAACACAATAACAGACGAAGCATGCGAATGAAAAGGAATAGCTGCAAAATAGATTATACATGCTCACAAATCAATATGGATTCAACAAAACAGTTAAAGCATATCGCAATTCTCCTTTGGGTAAATACTACGACACACTATCATAATTTAAATGTCATTTAGTCTTTAATAGGTAATTAAATATTTTAACCAAATATATATGCCATCTTTGGACAGACAATATATAATATTAATTTACCTCATCATATTCACTATTTATAGAATAATTGGTTCACTTTTGGGTAAAATCCTTAAGTTCTAGCAATAGTGAAAATCCACTACTGTTTTTTAATTATAGGCATTTCATTAATTTTATGGATAAACTATAATTTTATGTATGCATATTTTTCATAAATATACTAGCTTGACCACTTTGGTGACTAACAAACCATATAAACATAAATGCACACATAAAATAATTATCGAAAAATTATATGAATATAAATACTTTAAACAATCTAGTTTGATCACTTTAGTGACTAACAAACTATATATAACTTAAACACGTACATTAATCATTGCATAATGTGATACAAGGCTTAAATATAATATTATGTGGAATTAAAGTGTAAAACAACTTCATCAATAGGACTTTTATTAGCTTAACAGTACAAGCATTTTAAGTAGTCTAAAATAATATTATTTTATGACAACATGATTAAAGAGTAAGCTAAGATCTTAAACTGTAATTGGATAAAATTTAGCTTTCAAAGAACTATAGGAAATCAAACTTAAAAATTCCCATAATGAATTTTAATGCCTTAAAAGACTATGCACGGTAATAGGATTTGTGTAATTTGTCCCAACAGATATTCATTCCCAGAAGAAATATTACGTCATCCACTTAGAGTTCTTCTTAGCCAATCATCAATAAATTAATATCAATTTATAGTTAACTTTATATGAGCCTTAATGAACCAACCGCCAGGATCTTAAGATAGGGAAAAAATCACTTGTTTGCCTTTTCCTCTTACTTTATTGTCTAAACTAAATTTGTTTTCACAACAGAATAATCCAATAAGAATACTAAAAAGTATATAGGCCATAATTTCGAAAATTGACCACAGTGATTAATTTCCGATACAACGCATTCATAAAGTTTATTTTCTTAATGAAGATTATCAGTTCTAAGTTCTAGGCTCTGATACCATATGTAAGCATAAACTTTAATTACATACCAGGATCTTGAACATGATAACCTTACATATAATCGTCATAGAAAACGTACCTGAAACGGAAGCCATTATCGTGAAACGGAAGTGTTAATTGATAAGTTGGTTTCTTGTCTCTTGCCCTAACTTTACGTTACCGCCGCCTTTAGTGAGAGAAAAAGAAAATACGGTACCCCTAATGAGTGAAGAGAGGACCAATTTATAGAGGTTCTCATTTAATCCGGTACGTCCACCAAGTAATCGATTGGACGGATGAGATTTGATCATAATTAAATATTAATTATGAACCTTAAATTTATTGGGCCACGCGTAAGAAAATAACTTACACATAAAATTAAAAACAAGTTTGTACATAGCCAAAAAAATTGATTGATTTCGAACTAAAAGTGTTGATTGCAATCAGTCGTGTGTTTTTTCCCTTTTTTATTTTATTTTCTTGTTTTTATTTTTTATTTTTATGAAGTCAAGGAAAAAGGGGAAAGGAAGTTAATTAGATTTGAACGCAAAAGACTATTCAATTCAAATTCTCAGACAATGAGTACTGAAAATTATTCTAAACCCTTACACAATTAGTGTGTAATATGGTATTGGGGTTTACACGTGAAATTAAAGGTTAAAGTGATTAAACATGCTGAATAATAGTCTAGGAAAGTCAAGAACCATTTCAAACTTAACTTCAATTAATATTTTTTTTCAAATACACATAAGTATCACATTTGTATGTCCAGACCAAATGCCTACAACTTAAAATCTTAATAAATAAAGTGAAATTTCCTTGAGACTCCTTATATTAAACTCATTTAGAAAGCTATATACAACTCATGTTGTTGATACAGTATTTTCTCTAATAACATTCCTTATACGACAATTCTTATCTCATTAATCATGCCATTATTGAGTACTGCTGCAAAATTCTTCACTGTATTTTCCGTTAATTTATTTATTTTTTTTCTCAATTTTCCTTGGAAACTGCACTACACCTACGTCCAATCTCAGTTTCTAGCATAATTCTTTACCTTTTTTTGTTAGTTTTTATTCTTTTTTCATTTCCCTACAGCCAATATCAACTCCTGATGAATCCTTCAGTTCTTTCTGTTCTTGTCTGTATATACTGTGAGTATATGAATGGCAGGTAGAATATACCTTAATTAGTAGTTGATATATTTTATTAGTATCTGAAAGTAGAATATTTCGTGGTTTATTTTCTAACTAGTGTATATGGCCGTGCTTCGCTCGGTTATAAAAATATTTTTCGCCTGCAAAATATTTAATTAGAATATACTGATAATCCTTTTGAAAATATTATTGCTACTATATTATAGAAGAGATATTTGTCATACTCCTACTTCAAATAAAAAGTACTTTCACTTTTTATAAATGTGTTTGCATATATAGATGCATCTTTATGTATTTTATATATTACTAATTGAAAAGTTCAACAAAGCTAACTTTGACCATGTATTTTGTAAATACTCTTCAAATTTTTGAATTACTTATTATTGTGACTTATAGTACTCTTTATCTAGTTCTTGCGCATGTAAATATTATTTTTTAAAAAATTAAAAATTCTGCCTGAATCTATATATATATATATATATATATATATATATATATATATATATAAAGTTGGAAATTAGAGCTATGGGTTAGCTGGCAATTCCGTTGAGTTTTTCACTTAAATCGTCTAATTATTTTATCTGGTTTATTGGTTGACAGAGTAATATTGCTCGTAGCCTTCTTCCGAAGTACTACTCGTCTATTCAAGCTAATCTAACACCTATATTCCTATGGAATTAGAATTAACTGTTAGTAAAATGTATTTGTAAAATAATTCTGGAGATAATAAAATAATATTCAAACAGAAATGTAAACGATATAAAAACAAATTTGAGCCCATTGAATTCACAGTGTTTCCTTAAGGAATTTAATCCCCTCCTAGTACCCAAGGTTATGGATTATTTCCTACCAGGATAGAACGAATTACACACTGGTGTAATGGTACTTCAAACCCCAGTGTTTCAGCGAACACAAAGTTCGGTAGCAAATCACACTTACTGTTGCTTTCTTTGAAGTTAAAATATGTAAAAGAAAGGAGGAGAACTCAGAAATTCGTATGAAAATCTGAGAGAATGAACTTGTATTTATAGCCAAAGTTGGGCTGAAATCTGAAGAGGTGCAACTCTTCAGAATGGCTGTTTTACAAAAACAGCCATAGCGTAAATGTCATAACATCAATGGCTATTTACTCAAGAATAAAGAGGAAAAAGTGAAGAGGATAGTTAATTTTCTGTTACAAAAACAGAAAAATGAAAATTGGATAACTGAATTGGATTTAATATTAATATTTTGTTATTAAAATAAATATTTAATAATATTTCTGTTAATATTTACTATTAACAAATAAATTTGGTCCAAAAATTAATCAATCGATCGATCATTTGACCAAATCCAAATCCAAATCCGAATCTGAATCCAAATTCGAATTCGAATCCAATCTGAATCCGAATTCGAATCCGAATTCGAAATCGAAGTCGAGCCGAGCCGAGCGAGCGAGCGACGACGATGACGACGGCGCGAGGCTTGCCTTCTTTTCAACTTTTTATGAGCTAGAAGAAGAGCAATTGTTTATATACTCATCAAAAACCTTTTCCTCTTCCCATATGGGACAATCAAGGAGGAAAACTCAAATATTAAATTTTTCCCTCTATTTTCAATTTACCCTATTTTAAGCATTAATAGCTTAAAAAACTCAACATTAACAAGAAGGCATTAATAATTCCTGTATAGTAACCAAGCAAGGCGATTAGGTATATTCCTATCCTAACCGTAAATCCTCCTCCCCCCCTCCACCAGAGTTAAGATCTTGCTCTACTCAATCTTATATGCAATCTAGAATTTCCTCTCCCGAGTTCAATCCTAGATTCGTAGAAAGTATTTAATTGGTGATCAAACAATCAAATAATTAACCAATATGATAAAATAATAAGAACAATTCAAGCTTCAAACTACAACGTTCTTGTAGCACCCAACAACTCTAGGACTAATAAACTATGAGATTAAAAGAAGAGAAGAAAAACTAGTTAGAAGTCTCCTCCAACCATGGTATGTGTTCCCCAACGTGAATTCTCCTTCAAAGTATGTTAGATCTTTTCTAAATTAGGTTTAGGACCCCTTATATACGAGTTGAGATCATATAGAACCGAAATAAACTTGTCCCGGACGAATTAGGAAAACCCAGCGCCCAGCGTCCAGAAGGAGTACGTTTTTGCTTAGCTTCAAATACTTTCTCAATTGTCTTCCATTCTTGATTGTCTTCCAATAGTGGGGGACAAACACCAAAGATGTCCTCCCCCCCTCCCTCCCTCCCTCCCTTTGTCTCCTCACGTTTTCTTGTTAATCTTTTTTTTTTTTTTTTTATTTTATTCGATTTTACTTCAAAGCTCTTTATCTTTATACTATTTTCCCTACACAATTAAAATATAATATATATAAGCACAAAGTAATATAATTAATATTCAAGAAATGATTAAAAATGCTATAATGTGAAGTAATAATGATCAAATATATATAATTTTGGCAGAACATCAACACCTAAAACCGACATTGTTAATTTGTTCTACTGAATATGAAAGTTCTTAAAGGACTCACTTAGCTATGTTATGCATTCTCTTTTTTTTTTTTTACATTTTTCTTTTCTAATAATTTCATTTTGAATTAATAGGTGCAGCTCCCATAATCCCTTTTTTCTCAGTGGAATCATTTAGGATATGGACTTATAACCCACAATTATTTTTTCTACCATCTTAATTTTCGGACAAACAAAGAGCAGTAAAGAGAGAGAAACAAATAACCCAAAAGAAAAAAAGCAATTTACTCTACTTAAACACTGCTTTGGGAGTTATACTTTTTATTATTAATTTTCTTACGAATCTCTACACATAAAAATAATTTACCTTGCAAATTTTCTCATATAACAATTTACCACTACAAGAAATAGGGGATACGATGATATTATATAAATGTCATATTATGGTGCTTAAATGTCACAAATTTAATTGCCAACATTTAATTTGGATTTGTCTTAAATGTGTAAATTTTAATATCGGGAATTTTTCGACATTTAGGTAAATGTATTTGTTGGTAAAAGATTTACGATGTTTATCATAATCTTTAAGAAATGTCACATTTAATTTCAAACATTTAGGTTGATGTCAATAAAACTTTGACGACATTTCTTTAGAACTTTATGAAATGTCATTAAATTTGCTGAATATTTCCTGAATAATAATAATAATAATCGTTTATTTAGTTCATTATTCATGACACTAATACTTATTCATACACTTGTAAATATCAAACATCATACATAATGTACAAACACAAATGATATGTAAAGGTGGATGCTTTTAGTAATGTGTCCAAAGAACAAAAGTAGTGATTACTCTGTACAAATTTGAACAATTTAAAAGATGTCAACATACAACTAGAATAAGATCTCTCATAACTTCCCTTGACTTGCATAATAAATACAGCGATAACGGTTCGGAGATCTATCTTTTCACAACTCAAGATTCTCTTGCCTGAAGGATGTCAGTATATGTTTTTCAACTCCATCTGGAAAAAGTGTCATGTATATATACGTTTTTCAACTCCATTATTACTAGTAATATGGATTGTAAACGGGGAAGAATTATTACAATATATAGTGCTTTGATCGTTTAAAGAATTCAAAGCTAAGAATTTGAAGACAAAGTATTGCAACTCAGTTAGAAGACATTGCCCAAATCTCAAAAGGATGACAACTTGTGTTATTCTTTTCGCAACTCATTAGAAAGCCAAAATTGAATAAGTAAGGTATATATGTCATGACTACATTAGTATCATGAATGTTAATATCCATCTTGCGGTGACGTAAAACGTACGAGGAAAGGATAAAATAAAACTTTTATAATATCATAACTATAGCCGATAAGATCTTTAAAAATTTAACTACTCTACTCCATAAAGTGTCTCAAAAAAGATAACCTAATTTATTAAGAGTTCATTTCTATAGTATTCGAAAAGGCCTCTCAGGATTAGATAAGCTCATTTGTTTTCTTCTAACTAATGAGCTGATAAGTAAATCTATATCATATTATTGATTTTAAATGGTAAAAAGTAGATCTTATCAAGAACTTTTCATACATAATTCTTTAATAGTTACTAGTATGATACACAAGGCATCTGCAACCAAGGTGGAGCTAATCAAATAAAAAACTATTGATTATGAGTAAAATCAGATGTGATAAAGAATTTTATATATTCTAATATTACCAATATTCTTACACAATAAAATTTACAGCACCTACAGCAATTTTAACAGCCTTATAGGGGCATCATCCGATTATAAAAAGGTGTACCAGTTCTCTTTAATAACAACAAACTGAACCATTCAAATTTTTATGGATTTGTTGTAAAAAATCCATGGTTAAATGGTGTCTTAAAATTCGCTCCAAGCCTACAGACAAGGTTGGTGAGAAAAATTAGGCTAGCTGAAATTCTACAGCAAATTTACAAATCCGAACAACTACACTCATCTAGGGGTGGCAAATGGGTGAGTTGACCTGAATTTGAGCGGATCAAGATGAGTTAGATCAATAAATAAATCATTGTCCACTTCAGTCCAAAATGTACTTGGGCTAAGATAGACTAGATCAAGATGGACTAAACAATGGGTCCACAGCCCAACCTGCTCAACTTGACTCATATTTTAAAATCATGCTCATTTTGCGTAAGAAACCTTTTACTTTAAAATATGTAAGTTGAAAAATATTTTGCGAGTGAGGGTGGGGGAGGGGGTGCAAAAAAACGAAAATACAAAAAAAAAGTAAAAAAATAAATTTGAGAGGGTTTATGTGGGTAGAGGGATAAAGTGTAGGGTGGGTGGGTGGTGCAAAAAAGTAAAAAAAAAATAGAAAACTAAAAATACAAAAAAAAAAAAGTAAAAAAAAAATTGAGGAGGTTAGCACAGGGGTAGGGGTTGATGGGTGGTGTAGAAAAATAAAAAACAGAACAGAAAATTGAAAATACAAATAAAACAAAAAAAAGTAAAATTGGGGCAACTAAGTAAATTTCTAGATAACTTAGGTTGAGATACTTGAGTTTCATGAGTTGTATTTGGGCTGCTTAAGGGATCAAGATGAACTATAAAAACAAATAATGAATTAACTTGGGCTCAGTCCAAATAAATTCATGAGCTAAAATATTTGTAATTTAACCCATCTTTGGACGGATTGAATAAGTTTGGGCTTAAATTACCATCCCTATGCTCATCTAACCTTGTGGAACTATCCTATAGCAATTCCGTAAATTCTTTAATAATACCAAAAGCAACTACAGAGGAAAGAGGAAAAAATTGATTAACTATTAGATTACTTTCAGAAGTAGTTGAAAATTGAAATAGGTCTTAGAGCTTGAACAATTACCATCTAACGAATTATTTAGGTATATTCGGATAAGATTGATAAATTGTTAAAAAAAAATTATATAGGAGCAAAGGAGGATCTAGGATATGAAAGTTTATGGGTTCCTATTGTAATCTCAAATTAATATACAATAATAACTGAGTTCACAATTACATATTTATAAATATTTAATGAATCTTTTAATAAAAATACAGAGTCACCACAAAAATTACTGAATCTCGAAAATTCAATAACTATACTCTACATCCACCACCAGTGTACAAGAGTAAACAAAAACGGCGAATGTTAGTGAAATTAGAATCGCCATGGTGGCAGAAAAAGATATAGATATAAAAATTGCTATCAAGATAGAGAGAGAGTTCAGATTACCTCATGATCGTGGCCGGCGATGGTGGGGTAGAAGGGAAAGTACGACAATGGTTCGGCACAAACTGATAGCGTGGTGAGCAAAGGGAATTTTAGTGAGTAAAAAGAATTGCAGGGATTAAATTATTAGTAAATTTTTAGAGGGAATCAAGGGGAATAACTTACGTTTTACCTTTTAATTATTAATATCTTTTTGGTGGCTATTCCCTCCAAATGTTGACAGATATTATGACATTAAAATAAAAGTGTCACTAATTGCCATCTAATAAATGACATTTAAGTTAACCGTCGTAATATTTTGTGACGTTTTTCTCCAAATGCCATTGTTTTGTGACATTCTTTAAGAAAATGTCAAGAAATTATATATTTTCCAACATTTATGTTGAGCTAGCGTTTGACCATAGATTCTCAATTTTATTTTGAAAAATCTGATTTAGGTGAAGTTTGGTTTGAAGATGAAAATGTGTTTGGGCATAAGTTTTCAAAACATATTTCACTTTTTTTTATTTGAAAAAACATGAAACATGACTTATATCCACAAGTTCTAGAAACTAATACAAATACCCAATAATACCTTTATCAATAACATTCATTATATTATCGCAAACCATAGTCCTGAACATAAATAAATTTGGTACAATTTTTTTTTATAATGAACTACATAATACACTATTAGATGACCGAGAAGACGAAGCAACGTTGTTACAAAATAATAAATAGTGGACTCTTTTATAAAATATGAAAATTTGGCAACTTTTAAAAAAGAAAAAAGGCTCAAAACTGGCCTCGTGGTCTTTGAAATGGCTTATCTGTATCCTCCGTTTGAAAATGAGGTCACGTATAACCTTTCCGTTAAAAAAGTGAACGAGCCCTTTGTTTTTCCTCGAAAAATTCACATCACAACACGTGTCCTCAAAAATCACCCTCAATTATTTTTTATATACCCCCCTCACTTATTTTACCCACCTTTCCCACCCCCTCTACCCATCCGCATCAGACCCCCTGTTGGTTGATTTCCCAATGCACACGCAAGTGTACGTGGTCGACAAGTAATATAGGAA